>JAHWFP010120246.1:10886-21744 GCA_023313725.1 Lithobius niger | reverse complement strand
AAATTATTTTAAATAAACATATATTTCAAATTTCGAAAGTTTGAAAACACTACGTAAATAGCTCCTCACTTCTACTTATGAATTCTGCTACAGACTTGGAGGCGTCTCTCTTTAACTTGGTTGCCGATTTTGACGCCTTTCATTTTTACTCTATTCTTTTATATCGACTTTTGTATGCAAAGGTTCCGTTCTCACACATCCAACTTTAAATTGCAAGAACAAACAAAATCATTTGTTCAACATTAAAAAAATAAACAGGTCATAAACCCAACATTTCTTACACCCACATTTTGTACCAGATTCTGCAATTTCGAATCAGATTAAATCTACAAAAGCTCTCCACTCCCCTGCAGTTGACAACCTCGTTCTTCCAAACACCAACAACTTTAAACAGCACGGTATATTATTTATTAAAACAATTTTGCTATTTAGCTGGAAGCACAGACGCTCCTCATTTCCACTTGTGAATGCATACTGTACACTTGGAGGTGCCATTCTTTAAATTGGTTGCCTATTTTGACTCGTTTTATTTATATCGACTGTGTTCTGACAGTTTCGCCTCAGTTTTATTCTGCAAGAGCGTCGTTTTAAAAATAGATTCAATTTTCCAAATATTTTTTTACTATTTTTAAGTTTTAATACTTTTGAAAATTACATAAATTTCTAAATCGAAACATCGAGCTTTTCTTTCAAAAGTTATCGTAAATGCAGACCGACAGACTTTGGAGGTTTTGACGCGTTCCCAGCCAAAGCCACTGCACAAGAATGCAGAGGCACAATTTCCGAAAATTCCTGGGATGGTTGTGGTCAAGTTCGAAACCAAGACTTCTATCAAATGAGGTAGCCTGATAGTCATTAGGCCGCCTTGTCCACTGGACAGTATAGGCAGATTGAGACACAAGACAGACAGAGAGACGACATCGCACGCTACTTTGCTCTTCTTTGCACGGCACGTCGTAAGAAAGTGACTTTTTTTTAAAGCGCATCCCGTGTGACGTAATTTAATAAGGGAAAATGTTGGAGAAAAAATAAAAATAAAACGTTAGGAGCTGGAGCACACAGATCTAAAAAAGACCGAAAAGTCACTAAAATTGAACCTTAAAAAGGGGGGATTGTGGGGCAGCAATTAGAATGCACAAGAGGGGGGGGGTGTTGGTAGTGGAACGTATACACAGAGCCAGATGCCCTAACTTAATTTTAAAAAAGTAGTAATGAAATAAAAGTGGCAAAACATTCGGTGAAAAAGACATCGAAGCAAAAATACATTTGTGGAAAGTTTTCGGTACATGCTGGCTCTCCCAACAACAACTCGAGAAACGACGGAAAACGGCACGCCTATAAGATTCATCCTTAATACTATTGCATAGTAGGCAGGATGGCTTCGCTTCAGGAAACACACGCGGTGTGTGTCATTACCATGATCACTGGTTTGTCAGGGTCAGGGATCTAAGCCCGGAGTCCACTTTCAGCTATCGACCAACTGTGATATTCCTAATTCGTGCAGATTGATGGAGTTCTCACCAATGATATGCTTACCAACCGTACTGAAGAACAACAATACTACTATTAGAGGATTAAGTAAGAGATATCCGTGAGTCCTAGTCGATTTAACGGTTTAATTGCGAGCGAGCGAAAAACTGCTAGTCGAGGAGGTGGAGGGAAACACGAGTGGGCGAAGCCCACTAGTTTTTCCCTCCAGCCCCGCGATGGTGGACTAGCCGTTTCTCGCTCGCTCGCAATTATAACCGTTAAATCGAACTAGGACTCACGGATATGTATTTTAATGGTAAGGTATGACGTCGAGCCAACATATCTAGTTATTTGAGATTTAAAAAAATTTTATTTGAAAATTTTTTTTGTGAATCATGACGTAAATTCCTGAACTCAAACTTCCGGTTTAAACTTCCTGCCTGTGAAAGTCTCACGTACGCGAGGACGTCCCTATATCCAGTCCCAGTCACTGACGTTTGTGTTAAGGTAAAAACCGTATTTTTTCTCTTTTATTAGTTTAAATAAGATATAGCGTATAAAATGCGCTATTCGCTTGAGTCTCGTAGGTTTTTAGGTGTGTTTAGGAATTGTCAGTAGGCGTAGTTTTCGCACTGTCGGAACGAAAGGTTGCCGAGTCCGGGTCGGACCATTGCTCCATGGGTGGGGGCGTAGCATAGTAGCCTACTCGAAGTTTTTTTTTTTCGTGTTAGTCCGATAAATGTCCCAGGTTGCAAATGTGCCTATTGATGTTGGTTGCAATGGGGTTTGCTGGTTGAATTTATGATGTGTACGGTAGTTTTGCAAAGTTGGTCATTATATGTCACATGTCACACCGGCTGGAGCGGGAGTTGTGTAGTGCACGGAAAAAGTGTTAGGTTATCAAAAAAGTGTGGGTTATCAAAATTAACCCACGGTCACGTGTGTGGGATTTCAGATTAATCGTATATAACGGCTACACTTTTAGCATTAGGATGTGTTGGCGTGACGTCACCACCGTGCATTAATAAACAAAATCCCGTCGGAGCAGTCGGATACTTCAGCTAAAGCTAGTGTGTGGCCGAAAACAGCCTTTGCTGCAACACCCTGTTAATACCCACAGGCGTTGGTTTATTTAAGCTCCCGCCAGAACCTTCTCGTTATTAACATTTTTTGTTTTCTAATGCGAGTTAGTCGGTTAATAACCAACCTTAAGGCAACTATTACAAAGTTAATATTCCTTCACAACATAATGCGTCTTGCAGCGTGATTCGATTGTCTAAAACGTAATTAATTTTGAGATGTTGGGTGTAAAGGGTGTGACGTTTTCTATATTTTTTTTTTTTTTAGGTTTACTTGCTTTTAAGAAACTGATTAAATTTAGCCAAGCAATAATCTAATATCTTAAGGAACAAAACCTATAACAGGATTAAAAGTTTTGGATGACACCAAAGAAAGTAGAGTTGTGGACTGACGGAGGGGGACGTTAATTTAGAGGGGGGCAGGGATACTATTTAAAATTTTCGTAAACAATAGCAGGAGAATTCATGTTGTAACTGTCGCTTCGTATTTTATCATTTATCAGAAGGCCTCGTGGGAGAGAAGCTCTGTCCCACCCCTTTCTGGCTGCAGGCTCCTTCGGCCTGGACAATCTTGTTTCACGAAAACAACGCTAACACTATTACGTAAAGTTAAATATTTGGTTCATGCGGATGTCTTAAGTTACCGCAGATAAACAAAATTGTACCTCAATCATGGTGCACCCGCTAAAATTAATATTTTCGCCAAATTTTGCCCGTTTTGATATTCCAATACACCATTATAACCAACTCGAAACAAACTTTTTGGTGGTAAACTATCAAGGTGAGAAATTAAAACGTTTTCCTGCAACTTTTCTGAAATTTTCATACCAATTCATTTCACATTTTTCAAGGATCACCAGTAGTGACGGGTTTTCCTCGAGGATACTCAGGTTCCCCAAGGGCGTAACGCTACACCATGAACAGACACAGAACATGCAAATTCAGTGGAGTGTAACATGGACAGTTGGACACTCCATCTTGAGGCCTTAAATGCCCGTCTTTATTCCACTCCCGGCAATATTTTTTTTCACTAATTTCTTAAGATGCAGGAGAATATTAGCCAACTAACCTACACACAACAAAATGGTTGTCCTTTTTCACCCCATTCAGAAGAAATGAGCCGGTTTTGATTTCAATATTTTCGCTTGGCAATACATAATTCAGTGTAGTTTAATTACTTGCACTGTACCAGAAGGGACCCTTCATCGACTTCTGGCAGTAAGTAAACATTTTAACAATGAAAAGTATTGTATTTGTTCGTCGCTCACATTTAAAAAAAAAATTCCTGTACGAATTTTTTTCTACTTGCCATACTATTTCTACTTACATTACTAGTAAATTTAGCATTCTCTTTCTGAATACAAATACCCCTAGAGAACTTGAGTTGTTTAGATCCGACCAGCTGCCTAACCCCAGGGCGAATGCGAACATCCCTCCTATAAAAACGACAGACCTGATAGGGCCGCCATCTTTCTTTCTCTAGTGTCACGCTACGAACACTCTCGTTGTTATCCTTCCGCCGAAAAAGAAGATTTCATCGCAACGATGGTTAAAGTCGGAACACTTCACACCGTTTACTATTAGTCTAGGCCACTTTTGGGAAACAAGGAGTTTTTAAGCATGCAAGCAGCATTTCGTATAACAATTTGGCATCAGGTGATTTTAAAGTATTTCGATCCACCCTCCCCTCCCCCTGAGAAAAAAAGACGGAAATCCGTAATTCAAGATGGCGGCCAAGATGGCTGCTTTTTTTTTTACAAGCTTGCTGCAATCAATGAATACTAAGCTAGAAATTTGAATAGTTGGTGTTTTGACCCCAGTGAGTTCGAAATGCGTGTTGCCAGCTCAAAAAAAGACCAGAACTGTATAATCCAAGATGGCGGCCAAAATGACAGCTTATTTGAAAAGCTTGCTGTTATAAAGGAATATTCCGCCAAAAATAAGCTTAAAAGTTGGTTACTATTGTAGCCGACCAAGTAAACAATGAAGCTAACCGAAGCCCCAAAAAAATTCTGATTAGATATTATGTAATTGTCATTTTTATAGTTATTTCAGAAATATTACAGCGCTTCTCCAGTGTGTCGTGATATGGATGCAGTAGTAAGAGTCAGGGAGCAGTTGTAGGAAATTTAGGGCTACTGTGCACAATTTGCCAACTTTTATTTTTCACTTGGGAGTTGCTGTTTACATCCCAAGGAACAGTTTTCCACATGTTTCCACCTTGGAAATAAGCATTTAATGAATTACGATCAAAGATGGCGGCCAAAATGGCGCCCAATTTTGCCATTTGGCCGATTGCGCAAGAACGGTTTGTGATACACAAAAACGATTGAGATAAAAGTTGTTTGTTATAATTTAAACTACAATGTCAATCCCATACATTTTTTTTTCATATCGCTTATGATTTTCAAGAAAAATGGATTTTAGGCCGTTTCGGCCATTTTTGGCTAATATAATGCTAACAGACGTCCTAATTTGTCAATATACAAATTTCAGCTGCCGATGCGTCGTTCCTAATTCAGGTGTATGGCTCCAATTAAACTCATTCGAAAGGTGGGAGTGTCTTCTTTGCAACAAGGGTCGTTGAAAGGGTCTACGACTGTTAGGAACCGAGCTACACCCGTTTTGCTAGGGGCTGGTATCACAGTCACAGTTGGGTTTTTTGCTCATTTTAAACTTTCAACTTCTTTTGTGACGTGTCTAATTTAGACAGATGACTCCAATTAGATTCATTCGAAATGTGAGACTGTCTTCTTTGCAACAAAAGGTAGTTGAAAGGCTCTACGACTGTTGGGAACCGAGCTACACCTGTTTTACTAGGGGGCTGTTATCACAGTCTCGGTTGGATTTTTCGCTCATTTTCAACTTTCAACTTCTATTGTAACGTATCTAATTTAGGTAGACGACTCCAATTAGATTCATACGAACGGTAAGGGTGCCTTCTTTGCAACAAGGGTAGTTTAAAGGGTCTACCTGAATTAGAATCGTTTCAGCACCAATTGAAAGTTGTAAATGAACGAAAACGCCAATGGTGACTGTTATACCAGCCCCTAGTAAGACGGTCGTAGCTCGGTTCCTAACAGTCGTAAACACTTTCAACTACCCTCGTTGCAAATAAGACAGTCTCACCTTTCGAATGAATCTAATAGATGTCATCTGCCTAAATTAGACACGTCACAATAGAAGTTGAATTTTGAAAATGAAAAATCTAACAGTGTCTGTGGTACCAGCCCCGTAGTAAAATGGGTGCAGTTCGGTTCGTAACAGTCGTAGAGCCTTTCAACTATTCTTGTTGCAAAGAAGACACTCCCACCTTTCGAATGAATCTAATTGTAGCCATCCACCTGAATTAGAAACGACGCATCATCAGTGGTTATTTGTAAATTGACTAATTAGGAAGTCTGCTAGCATTATATTAGCCAAAAAATGGCCAAAAATCGCCTAAAATCCATTTTTCTTGAAAACCATAAGCGATATGAAAAAAATGCATGGGATTGGCATTGTAGTTTACATTATTGCAAACAACTTTTGTCTCAACCGTTTTGTGCATCAGTAACGGTTCTTGCATAATCGGCCAAATGGCAAAATTGGGTGCTATTTTAGCCACCATCTTGAATGTCTAATACATTAAATGCGTATTGCCAAGGTGGCAAAATGTGGAAAATATTCCTTTGGATGTAAACAACAACTTCCAAGTGAAAAATAAAAGTTGGCAAATTGTGCACAGCGGAAATATCCCTAAATTTCCCCAAATGTCCCTAAATTTCCTACAACTGCTCCCTGACTATTACAACTGCATCTATATCACGACACACTGGAGAAGCGCTGTAATATTCCTAACATAACTATAAAAATGATAATTACATAATATCTAAACAGAATTTTTTGAGCCTGTGGTTAGCTTCATTATTTAATTGGTCGGCTACAATGGTAAGCAACTTTTAAAGCTAATTTTTGGCGGAATATTCCTTCATAACAGCAAGTTTTTTTTAAATAATCCGCCATTTTGGCCGCCATCTCGGATTACACATTCCGGTACCTTTTGGACTGGCAATATGTATTTTTGAACTTATTGGGGGCCAAAACACCCTAAAAACGCCAACTACTAAAATGTCTAGCGTAAGTATGCCTTCATAACAGCAAGTTGAAATACCTTAAAAACACCTGAGGTCAAATTGTTATACAAAATGCTTCTTGCAGAGCATTTTTCTATATGAAAATTCATTATCAGGTTGAAGAAATCACAGTTAATACGCTTATTTTCACAAAGCCAAGATATCACTGCATATCTTCACAAATTTCCACGATGAGCAGGTCCTGGAGTCGAAGTAGTAGTGGCCTGAAGAAGACGATCACCTGTGTATTTTCAACTCCAAGAACTGCTGATCGTCGTAAATTTGCGAGGATATGAAGTGGTATCTTGACTTTGTGAAAATAATTGTATTATACTGTGATTTCTTCAACTTGATAGTTAAAGTCAAGGCCACTTTGTAAGCACCTCGTACAGGCTGGACTCTGACGTTATCGTAGAAACAATGTCTGCCCTACCGGGACCGTCAGGTTCTTTGACTGGCATCCACCTTTCACGTCGTGATTCTCCTATAGTTCCCCATCGTCAGTATCTTCACATGAGGCGGAACTTTTTCCACCGGTCACTCTGGTACTGCCGTTGAAAGAGCAAACACTTCCCCGCTCCCTTGTAAGCAAGCCACCAGTAATGCTGCTTCCAATTCCCTCTACCTGGAACTCCAACGGATAAACGAATCTTACTCAATGCTGAATCTCAAAATAAAGAAACGGAAACTATCCAAGAAGTCTAATTGGTCTCAAGCTGAGGCCTCCCTGAACCTTTCTTTTTGCTCATCCTGCCTTTCTTGTAGCCACTCACCGAGACTTGCGGCAGCTTCAGACCAGCCATTGTCGAAAGCAGAAGTTTATGCACTCGTTGCGAGGGTGAGACGCAATTTGAACCATCGCCTGTTGCAGCACTCGAAAGTGGCTGAAACCCAACAGACCGGGGATCGGATCGATGCTTCCCATGGACATCACCAGCACGCTTCCCCTGTCGCTTCAGGAAAAAATGTGTCATAGTTCACTGTCGAGCTTCTGAAAACTGTTCTTGGTCATCGAACCTTCACTCATTTCGGGCCCCAAAAGGGGACATTTATACCACGACTGTACTCACAGATCTGAAAGCCCCTTTCGTCATGTTCATGTCAGTGGCCATCGTGGCCATTGGCCATGAAAATTGGTTTTTTAAACCTCCAGGTGATGGATCTGCTAACCCTAAGTACTTCGACATTTATACACGGTCTGAATTTTTAACTGTGGAGGCGAAAATGGATTTCGGCACAACTCTACAAACTCCAAAGAAAGCTGAAATCCCGTCTTCAGTCTTAAGAGACAACGATAAAATCCTACGCCTGGGACGACGTGCAGCTTCTCAAGCAGACGTCCTGAACAGTGCCGCCAATGCTCTTCTTGAGAAACTTTCTCAAGAGTCAAGAACCAACTGATCTTTAAGCTAAACGTCTAACCTTTTTAACCAGCAAAATCTTCAAGAACGCTTGTTTCACGACTTTCCATTCAATGAACTGGCCCATGAAAGCACTTTTTATTTCAACCATCTCCTGTGGGATGTCGCCCTAAGCTATGCAACGAATCTGAATGATTCGAAGAAGTTTGAATTATGGAACCAACCAATCTAGGAATTTGACACACTTTCACGGCTTAATCCCCAAGCTGGCCCACCACTTGGGCATTTCCAGAAAACCTAAGGTTGTCAAACAACATCAGGCAAAGCCGTTCTACAAACTACAGAAGCCCTTTCCAAAGCAAGGCAACAAGGACAATTGGAACAAACAACGAAAAACGACGCCAACAATGAAAATACTACTACAATCATAATATGAATGACTAGTCCTTTTGTGGGAGACCTTCCAATCCCAGTAGAGGAAGAGGAAACAATAACAACCGCAGCTCAACACCTAAGCTTCGTGGTCACTATACTCCTCACCTGCTCCCCCTGTGGGCTGGGGGTAGAATAAGCCCATCATACCCCTGCGTGTCGTAGAAGGCGACTAAAAGGGAATCCAAGATCACAGTCTGCTAGTGTGCCAAGGGTCTGCATGGCGGAGGGTTTTTGGTCCGTCTTTAACACTAGCAACCTCAACACTACGGTTTACGAGTGCACCTATGGTGTGTATGGCAGGCAGGTTTAACACCCGTCGCAAGCACTAGTCATAAAGAGGTGAAGGGACTTCCAGACAAACCGGGCCCAGAGTGGCTGTTTAGAGGATGTTTGGCGGTTTGAATCCCCTTTTGGGTTTGATTCCAATTTGCCCATTCTGGCCACTGGGCTTTTCATCCTCACCCCCCAGCATGTCGGCCGTGTGCTGCAACCCAGTAATCCGTGGAGACGGAGATCCTGGCTTTCGGGCATTGGCTCCTTATTCCGGAGGACGGGTGGCCTGGGCGAGTCGGCCTAAGGTCAATCGGTTATGACCTTTTGGGTCCTGTCGATGTGGGGAGGCGGCTTGTGCTGTATCCATCTGCATCACGGACCCGAACTGTTTGGGTTATCGACGGAGGTGGTGTGTACGGCTTCCTTGGTGGCCTCGCCTCTCGGCGTGCTTAGGCTGCCATCTCACCGAGATAGACGGCGTTGTTAGCTTCCTGGTGGAGGGCCCTGGATATGCGGCTTCCGGCCCTGCATCACCCGAGTACCGCGCAGGGTTTCCTTTGCTGGGGGGGGGGGGGGTTGCATCACCATGACTTCTTTTTTGCTCTCCGTGGCAACTACTTCCCCTTCCCCTCCCGGAAAAATTTCTTCCCCAAAACAATTTCTCTCCCTCCTCGCCGCACTAGCAAGCACCAGAGGAGGAAACCCGAGATGGTTGGGCATGACGCCCTGTTACTAGACTTCAGTAAAAGCCGGGACCAAGTCCCGAAGTTCCTGGTGGTGACAGGCGATGGCTGAGATGTTACGCAACTGGGTCCATTCTCTGTACACAAAACCCTGAAAGTGGTCTGTGGTTCTGATCCGAAGAGTGTCTCTCGGCTCCATGCTGGGGTATACCTTGTGGAGGTTGCAGACGATGCTCAGGCGAAGAGGCTTTTGAAAGCGAGTGCACTGGGGTCATCCCCAGTGCGTGTCGAGCCGCTTCGTACTTTGAAAAGCAGCAAGGGGGTCGTGACGTGCTTCGATTTGAGAGGTCTCAGTGATGACGTCATCCTGGACAAATTTAAGTCGCAAGGCGTTACTGCTGCGAGGCGTTTGACACGGAAAGGCAAGAATGGTGCCCAGCCAACTGACTCCTTTTTCCTGACCTTTGATACGCCAGTTGCACCGCAGCACATTACTGCCAGTTACATGCAATTGAAGGTCAGGAGTTATGTACCGACTCCAATGCGGTGTTTCCGCTGTCAATGCTTCGGCCATACCAGCGGCTCGTGTAAAGGTAAGCCTACCTGTGTTAGCTGTACTCAGGCAGCCCATGAAACGAACAAACGAACCATATCCACCTCACAGGCATTCC
Organism: Lithobius niger; assembly: GCA_023313725.1. NCBI lineage: Eukaryota > Metazoa > Arthropoda > Chilopoda > Lithobiomorpha > Lithobiidae > Lithobius > Lithobius niger. The sequence continues at coordinate 11,657 of JAHWFP010120246.1, read as the reverse complement.
ACAACAAACATCACCATCCCAGAGATACTCAGAGCAGCCTCATGGAAGTACCAGGCCATCTTTACAAGCCACTACCTCAGGGATATGACCTACTACGCCGATGGACTTCACCGTCTGGGACCCATCATCATGGTCAGACGTGTTACCAACCTCTATCAAGCACTAAGAAGTAGAAGCAAGACCTATGCATAAATACAGAAAAGAGATCCAAATTCAATTTTACCCTGGTTTTTTTTTCAAAAAAGTGCCACGTTTGTAACTTTTGGGGGAACCAGCTCCTAACCCTACCGCCGTTTGGACAAGGTCTTCTATAAATGCTAAATTTGTAGGTAATATATACTTTCGACAGCAAGTAAAAAGGAAAAATGCCTTGTCCCCGGCAGCCTAGCTAAATTTTGTTTCTATTGCCTAAAGAAAATATATAGTACCGGCTCCTACCCTACCTTCCCTCTTGTGTCACCGCCACGACATATTGAGAGGAAGAAAGATGGCGGCCCTATCGGGATTGTCGTTTTTATAGGAGTGGTTTTTATAGCAACAATGCAGTATCTGAACCCTAATAGGAAAGTTTATTTATGTTCCTTTGCTGTTTTAACTTCAGATCAGTTAAACCTTATCTTAAGGATCAAACGAGTTCGTTTTCGGTTTCCAATTCAGACTACTTTCGCGTACGATGCAGTTTAGATTAGCTTGTTTAAATGGTTTGTATATTTATCAATTACGGTTTGCACAAACCAATATTGAAACAAACCCTTTTATCTTCAGTCTACA
>JAHWFP010120245.1:0-25738 GCA_023313725.1 Lithobius niger | reverse complement strand
GGATGGGTAGGAGGACAGGAACGGAGGGGAGGAAGAGGATGCGAGAAACGGGAGAGTGGAGATGGAAGCAGAGGATTGGAGGTAAGGGGGAGTGTTTTACAGTGAGAAAATTAACAATTATAGTGAAGGGTAATCAAACCAAACATCGGATGAACACTGCGAAACAAAACTACGTAAAACAAAACCCCGGGCGAAACGGGATACTGAAAATAATGGTGCCAGCATATTGGCCTTAGTATAATATGCTTAGCCAGGGTTGGAGGGCCTGAGTTCGAGCATTCCCTGGCATCATTATTGTGCACCTAAGTTAATTCATGTGACAATTATTGTGATATCGCCGAGTTAGCAGCCTACTGGATTTGAGGTCCAATCCGAGCACCCGGAATCACTTGTCATTCTTAGCTGAGCACAACGTTAGCACCATTGGGTTTCTTCGTTTATTATTAACACTAGCATCGTACCAGGCTTCTCCCGGGGATTTGTTTGACCCGCTGTTGTTTCCCAGTATTTGCTCGGTGCTGCCTAATCGTTCACTGCAATAGTAAATTTTTCTTTGTGTAACACTCCCCCTTTCCGTCAATCAAATAGTGGGTGTAACATAAGCACTGCCCCACGAACGGGCATTCCCCGTTCTGGCCCCTCCCCACTCCCAGTAGCGTGCAAAAAATAACTGTCCTTCGTACATGACGTTATTTGAAGACATGCCTTTGCGATGACCGCGCAGAGCAAATTGTTAGTCGAGGCAACAATGTGCCAATTTCAACTTCTTTTCAGGGCAACAACGTCCCAGTTTCAACTTCAAGCCAAAGAATTGACACACTCTCACGTTTTCATTGTTCCCCTTCCGGGGGTCGTCGTTGCTGTTGCTTCATTTCTGCTATAAGACTTTGGTTTATAATGTAAGATTTGCAGCTAATTTCGTTTCTTTAACTTCTGCAATATTTTCTGAGGGAATCTGCCGTTGCTTCAGTTTTCAGAAACTTTCACAGCATTATGAAAGCTACCGTGGTTTAACACGAATGAAGAACGTCGTAGCTTTAAGTGTATTCACAGCTGGAAATTTTTAAAGCAAACTCGGCAACTTATAATAACAAAGTTGCAACAAATTTCAGTAAGTAAGATCGGTTAGATTGGATAAAAAATACCCTTTTTTAAATTTTAAAGCATAACAGTGTGGAAAAGTTGGTCTTCGATCACCTAATCATTACCCCAAAAGGAAGTCTTCTAAAAAAAAATGTTTAGAGGTGCCCACCTGGGCGTAAAGTTTTAACATTAGAAGTCAATTGGAAAAATCGCGAATTACGCAAAAAAAAATATTTATGACTATTTTAAAATGCAGCTTTTTACATTATCTCATCTGGTACTCTCAGAAACCACTGAAAGGAGCCAGAATTTAATAAAAAATAAAAATATTTTGTCCTTAAACTTCGTTTTTATTCACAGAGTAACATTGACAAAAAAAAATGCCTTCTCTCCCTATTTTGGCGGCCAGTAATTCGCAGTTTTCTGAAAGAAAATAAAATATTTATGAATTAGCTTCATTTAGTGTTCTCTGGGAGAACAAAATGAGATAATGCAAAGAGGTGCGTTTTAAACTAGTCAAAAATCATTTGTTCAGAATCACGGTAGCAATTTTTCTCATTGACTTATAACGTTAAACTTTAGGCCTAGGTGGGCACCTCTAAAACTATTTTTACACTTTTTCTTTTCTTTTGGGAGAATGATTAGGAGGTCAAAGACCAACTTTTCCGCACTATCATGATTTGAAGTTAAAAAATATATCTATATATATATAATACGCTTAGGTTGGGCAAGCAAATTCATCATTATTATGCACTACAATGAAAGAGGTGTATAATGAAAGAGGGCGAGCGACCGACAATGTCAAACAAACAGATGTGGCCTATAACAATCGACATATTGCATTAATAAAGCTAGCTCTTAGCCGACTTGGAAGAGTTTCAAAGTTGGTTGAGTAACAATCACTGCATGCACAACCGTTGTTGGGTTTGTTGGGCTTGGACGCTTGGTATCAAAACAGAGATACGTCCTCCATTAAAAATAAACATTTACTTCCATAACACAAATCAGCAGGGGTTCAAAGAGGGAGCAGAGATGGGGATATTCAGACCACACAATAGGGGAAACCGGGGCCCACTACAGTGTTACGCTCAGGTATGCGGGAACCAGGGTACAGCTACTATATATTATTTTGGTTCACCCTAAGATGTCCCTACCTGCCGGTGGCTGAATCTTCATGTCATACCCCGATGGGCTGAGCCATTCGAACAGGAAGATGGAGAAGGCTGCCACTTGAATGGCAATGACTAGTATGCAAAGCCAAGAAATGGTATCGAAGGGTTCTGAAATGAAATATAAAAAAAAAATAGCAAAACATGAAGAATAATAATGTAAAGAAACCTAAATGATTTTTAACAAAATCCGGAGATTCTTTCACTCCTTCATGTGTTTTAACAGTTCAATACTACAAGTACGTAGCAAGGATGTATCGTTAAGGATGTATCCCTGCAGTTGAATCTATAAAACGCAATCCAATTAAATTGGGAGATAGTGGGATACAAGATAAAATCCACTCCTGAAATGTTATTTAATTTTCGGTTGCTGACCTTGATCACAATAAAAATATATCAATTCCATTATAGACAGCTCACTGGTGATGCAAGATGGTGGATTACCAGTGAACTGACTTTGTGTCTAGCTCCGTTTTTTTTAATGAAATTGTTATATTTTTACTGTGACCAAGGTCAGCAATTAGGACCGAAAAATAAACTGCGTTTGATGTCTTTTATGCACTTGTGGGCCATTTGCCTGTTAGGAGGTGATTGTATTTCCTATAAAACGCTATTAGTACATTTTCTGGCTAATATAAATTTATCCTGTGAAAAAAAATGTGAGAAAACGACAGTTTTATAAGAATGCCAACCAGTGACGGTGTTAGGGCTGAAGTGTTTGAAGGGCCGAAAGAGGGCACATCTGGAAATTGTGTGGGTCAAGGATTTTTTTTTCATGACAGCCGCATTATTGTGCGTGCAGCGTAACTTGAGTCCTGCAGGTAGTTATGAGCGGCTACATCTTCCTGGATGGGGTGGCTTTAGTCGATGGCCGCCATTGTTTTTGTAACCATCTAGGATAACAACAAGGTGCTCTGCTATCGAAAACATACAATCGATTATCTGTATTCGTTCTGGTGCGAACTCAAGATAGGCCGCGGACACTATAAACACTTTTACTTTGTTTAATTCAACCTGAACGAAACGTAACCTTCAATACAGTCAATTTTTTTGTAAAATACGCCCCATAAACACAAACAATAAATTAAGCCACACATATACTGCAAAATTGCTAAAAAAAAATTTTAAAAAATCAATAATTAAAAAAGTTTTAAAAATAACAGCTCAGTTTATTCATTTGATTTCAAGTTTAGCCTGCAGGTATTTTTATTCGTTTTTTTTTCTGGTGGTGACCCGAGTATTAGGGATCGGGGGGTCGGTAGGGGAAGCATGAAATTTTTTTTTTTTTTGGGGGGGGGGGGGGAAGGGCTATGGCCCACTCCTTGCGCCGACTGAAGCCAACACGCACAGAAGAAAGTCAGACGGCTATATTTCGATGCTTAACGTAGTCTGCAGCATCTTCGTCACACCACACAACTTAAACAAGTGGTAGTTACCTTGGTGGATCATGTGGTTGGTGGTAAAGCCAACAGTTTAATTCAAATAAGTGACATTACGAATAGAAAAGATACTTTACCGGGTAAATATCGCAGTGTAATAGTTGTGTGGTGTGAGGAAGATGCTGCAGAATAAGTTTAGCATTGCACTTAAACCGTTTGACTGTATTCTGTGTGAATCTTTTCTTCTTACATTATAAACCAAAGTCTCGAAGCAGAAATGAAGCAACCGCAGCGACCCCCGAAAGGTGAACAATGAAAACGTGCGAGTGTGTCAATTCTTTGGCATGAAGTTGAAACTGGGACGTTGTTACCCTGAAAAGAAGTTGAAATTGGCACATTGTTGCCTCGTCTAACAATTTGCTCTAACAATTATCCTTCTTACTAAACACCGTGGTAATCTCAAGGGCAAGTATTACATGACGTCATGCACACTTCATTTTCACACGGTACGCATCGCTTAAGCCACAGCGAAAGACTGGGAGTGGGGGGGGGGGGGGGCAAAGTGAGCTGTTACCATTAAGCAAACGATTACGCATTAACTAAACCTAGAAGAGAACAAATAAACAAGCACGGGAGCCGGGAGCCGGGTACGTGTTCAACTACGTATAGCAAAGAGGAGAAAGGGAAGGAAACCAAGAGGAGATGGAGAGGACAGGATAAAAGGAGGAGGGGAGAGGGGAGGGAGAGGTTTGGCGGAAAGGGGGAGTGTTACACAAACAAAAATCGATTGTTGCAGGGAACGATCAGGCAGCACCGAGCATATACTGGGAAACAACCACGGGTCAAACATATTCCCGGGTGAAGCCGCGTACGATGCTAGAATGTATAATAGTTGCCTACTCATAAGCTAAAACAAAAGACAAACAATACAACAAACACAATAAAATCTGTATTCTAATGAGTTAAACATTTTTTTAATATCATATTTTATGATTGTCCTTATGAAATCCATGATGTAAACAAACGTTGCAACGTTTTAAATCCAAGATCGGGAACGTTTTCAAACAATGAATTTGTAATCTCAAATCAGCATAGTAAAATTACATTCGACCATTCGATGAAAGTGAGTGTATGTCTATTGACAATAATTAAAACGTAAAAATAATACTACCTACAATCATTGTAGAGGCCTAGAGGTCCCGATAGGTTTTTAACCCTTTGAGCAAAGCGCTTTGAATTTTCTAAAATCTCAAAGCGGTGTAAAAAAGGCAGCGGATCGAAAAACTTCAAGCAGCAAAATGTTGAAGCTGTAGGCCTAAATATGCATATTTTTTTAATTAGAAAACCCATAAAAAGTCTCCCAAAAGCTCAGATCACCCAATACAATGCTCTGAGATTTATGTTAAATGCCGCCGACAGTGGACAGTGCTTAACGCAGTTTGCCATGACGCTTCTCTGAGCTGTTTAAACTAAAACCATAATTGATGACTCACTAGCAGTCGTACCCGGCTTCACCCGGGGTTTTGTGTTGCCCGTGGTTGTTTCCCAGTTTTCGCTCAGTAGTGCGACGGGCAGTTTTTTTTTCCTGTAATGCGCTCCCTTTCCTCCAATCCTCTCCTTCCTATCTCCCCCTCCCCTTTGTTATCCCATCCTCTTCCTTCCTTCTCCGTTCCCCTCCTATACACCAACCTGCCCCTCCTCTTCCCTACCTGCCTTTTGCTAGTGGGTAGTTGAATGGGTAGTTGAATTAAATACTGGCCTTTTTTCTTTTGCGAGATTTGGGCAAATAAAATTGCTATGGTCTCCATCCCAAACAATCCAAAGAAGTATACTCTTTAGGATCAGTTAATGGGTAATCATAAGCTTAATGGTACCAGATCGCTTTGGCGTGAGCAGTCCGTACCGTGTGAAAAATAACTGTCCTTCGTACATGACGTCATTTAAGACAAGTCTTTGTGATGACCGCGCAGAGCAAATTGTTATTCGACGCAACAATGTGCCAATTTCAACTTCTTTTCAAGGCAACAACGTATCAGTTTCAACTTCTAGCCAAAGAATTGACACAATCGCCCGTAGGGGTTCCCTTTTCGGGGATCGTTGCTTCCTTTCTGATGTGAGACTTTCGTTTACAATGTAAGAAGAAGATGCATTAAACCACATACTTTGTAGGTGTTGGATATTAATAGTGCAGAAAAAGTACAAGAAATATCTCGACTGCTAAACATTCAAACTACAATAATTAAAATACTGTTTGCTAAGAAATATTTGTATTCTACTAAATGCAATTTTTTTGTAAAGCTGAGGTTTTTTTTTTACTTTTATGCAGCTGTACGTTTACACCATTCTGTTAAAATAAGTTTCAGCCATGAAAACACAAATGACACACTAAAGATAGAAAACGAGAGAGGATGAAGGATCTAGACACAAGCTAGTGTGTCGCGCCAAGTTAGGCAACAAACATCACATCACTTCAATTGTCGAGGTTGTAAACCATTGCAGCGCGACGCCATTGCGTCCGTGTCTTATATCTTGAAGCATAGTTGGGCACATTTCAGGTACTCGGGGGAAAATAATAATGCGGTACAAAAGCTTAAATTGTGTTGAAATCGTGAGCAATGAGCCACCTCACAAAAATTAACTCGTGTAGGAATGCCAGCTAAGCTGCTTTCAATGCAAAATCTGACCCTCAATAACGTTCTAATTGTGTTACTAGTTACTAGCTAGCTAGCTACTCAGCTCATCCCCATGTTTTAATTTCCATAGGGTGATTATTCATCGATACGAGATAACGGGAAAGCTTCCAGCTGTGAAATTGGGCGAATGGGTGCAGTACAATACGAACTGCGTACCTTTTTATGGTTTGGAGCTTGGGAGCGTAACGGGAACGCGTGGGAGGGCGCGTAAGTACGAAAATATTGTTATAACCATTGTTAGTATTGTCGGCATCATGTCTCATTGGACAGCCAAAGTTCGGACAATTAGAACGTGTATACTGACGTGCGTGCCTAGACACACACTAGTGTATGACGATAAATGTAAACAATGTTGCAAAGAAATTGTATTCACGTCCAATTCACGAAAAATAAACCAACTGTAATAACAAAGTCAACAACTGGTAAAGAGGTCACCAAGTTGAGAGTGGTTCGGCCCTTCAAAGGAGTGATATCAGCACACCAAAACTAACTAAATAAAACAAATTACAACAAAATTAAAACCAAACCAAAAATCTATAAAGAGATGACTAAGTTGAGAATCGTTCGGCCTATTGGCAAAAGATAGCAAATTGTTGAAAACCAATTTCTTGTTGAAGTGGCACTTTATTACATATCTGCACGGTACTGGAGTTGAGTCAATACTCAATTAAAAAAAAAAAGGAATAATATCATATCAAAAACCAAAACTTGTAAAAGGGGCCGCCAAGTTACGAATGGTTCAGCCCTTCAAAGGAGTGATATCAACACACCACAACATTCGCTAACTTATTCGCACCGAATAATACTTTGGACGTTAAATGAAAACTTGAACAATGCTACCGAAAGTAGCAATGTTCTAGTTTTCCTTTAACCTTCGAATTATTAAGTGGTGCGGTTAACTTGGCGAATGTTTTGGTGTGTTGATGTCACTTCTTTGAAGAGCTGAACCATTCGGAACTTGACGGCCCCTTTAACCAGTTTTAGTTTTTGATATGATACAAAATACCCTACAAAAAATGTATATTCCCTCCAATGGCCAGAAACAAATTTGGAGAAAAACGTGAAGATTACTACAATGTGCCAAGTATTTGTAACAGATTGCCAGGTAAAGCATGGGCATTTGTGCAAAGACCTTAACAAATTTTTTTCACATTTTCTTATTTTTACATAACAATTTTTTTGTTTGTGATTTGTTTGGAAGTGCTTCGTCTTTTTCAAATTTATTTGTAAAACTGTGATTTATTACGTGTCGCATTTGGGAAATTTTGGAAGTTCAATAAAATAAAATATGGGTAATCTTCGACCTCTCCCCCACCCTACATTGTATTTTATCAAAATAATACACTGTTATCCCTTTAACCAATTTTTTATACATATAGAAGTTTCTGCCTTATCCCCAAGGGGGAAAATTTTGCACACCTTGCTAAGTGGCCATTTGCTGCGGGCTTGAAATATGACGTCATCGTTTAAAATTTGAAATATCATTCCAAACACTACCGCTAACACCCATATTTTGCAAAAATACAAGTTTTTTTTTAAATGTGTTAATTTTTTATTTTCGTGTTACGTCACTGATCAAAGTAATCCCCGAGATCAAAGCAACCGCGTTTTACGTTAAGTGTTTGTTAAACTGACATCGCTTGCTATAGTTCGGCCCCCCTTTAGACGTAATTAGATCACGACGCTGTTAGAGCATCGTAATGTCAGTCCTTTGAACGTAAATAACAAGGTTAACCAGTGCATCACAAAATTACTTATCGTTAATCCCCAACTCTTCAAAGCTTGAACTGTATTAATATTTAAAACGTTTATTTAGTTATTTTATGTATTGATCAACATTACCTGTCACAACAACGTAACATGGTTTCCGGCCGTAAGAAAGCAAAGAAGTAACATTGATTTGATTACAGTCTCTACTTCACCAAATTAATTGGGAACATCCTCCCATTCCTTTTCAAGAAAAATGTGTATTACGCACGAGGGAATGCATTCTTACGTCATTGATTTTGGGACTATCACGTGACTCTAGGGACGGTAGCTTTAACTCAGGAGTCAAGATGGACCAAAGAAGAAAAATAAACCTGCTATTTAAAAGACATGAGAAGAAACTCCCGTCGTAGCATCCCGGCACTTCAGCAACAGCCAGTGTAAAGCTAGCTGACACCAGATTGGCTTCCCGTCCACAGGATGACATAGGTATATTTTCCGTCTGGATGGGGCAGCACACTGGCTAGAGGCTACGACAGGCACTACGAATGTAATTTGTTCGCTAGATAGAAAAATCTCAGCAGAGAAAGTAGGGGAGTCTAGATTGTTTGACCTGTCGAGAAAATTATTTTGTAAGAAACGTATGAGTTCTAAATAGTTGTTTCCTGCTAAAACGAGGCAGAACTCACGCAAATAAATCAACATTTTAATTTTCGGCATGAGAATCCATGACTCGTTCACCTAAAAAAAAAAACACTGAATAAATACACATCCCCAGAATGAATACATAAATTAAAAGCTGTAAACACTTACATAAATGATGATAACATCGTCATGTATGAGGAGATGAAAGAGTGTTGGCCTGTAAAGCTGGACCGTTATAAGAATGAATGGGAGAAACCAACTCTGAATCCACATTAGGGTGGGCAGGTAGAAAGCTGTTGAGATAAAATGTGTATACTAATGCTATTACCATAGTGGCTTTCCACCTTCCCTCCCTATTGTGGGCTAAGAGTTGGACTCCACCGTTCGTTCTTATAACATCCCAGCTCTATCAGTCAGCCATGTCGGAAAGGCCCCATCGTTTTACAATTACAGGAAGATTTTATACAAGGTATAACCCAGTTCTTCATATTTGGGAGGGTCTGGATAGAATTCCTAACTCTACATTTATATACTGCTGTCGAATAAGATTCAAGGCCAAATCTTAATTTCTCAATAGGTTCTTGGTAAAAGATTTGGGTGTTGCTAAAGTTTATATAATGGTTGCTAATGTGTTTGGAGACTGCATAGTGCCTGTCATACTTGGAAACTGCACCAGGATGGTCCTGTTTTTTTCGGCCAAAGGACCATACTGGTCCAATTTTTAAGGATGACAGGAAACACGCAGTCTCCAAACACGAGTTGGGTTGCAACCATTATACAAAACTTAGCAACACCCAAATCCTTTACCAAGGGCTTGTTGAGAAATTCAGACTGCGCCTTGAATCTTATTCGATAACAGCAATAAATGTAGAGTTATGAATACTATCAAGACCTTCATACCACAAATATGGAAAACTGGGTTACCTTTTTCAAAAATCTTCCTGTAAATATAGAACCTACCCCAAAACAAAACTTTTTAAGGATTTCCGCCAAGCTTTTCCGCCGTAGAAGTAGTGATATCAAACGCCAAGCTTACTGCGCAATTTTCAATTATTTCATTTAACGTTTGAAGTCTTAGTCGGTGGTATTAGCTTGGCGAAAGAGCTTTTGGCGTTTGATATAACGATTTCTACGGCCAAAAATCATAACGGGAATCCTTAACAAGTTTTGTTTTGGGATAGATATCAGATTTTTTTTGTCCAAATTAATGAAATCCATTTTTTTTTCTCTTCGCAATTATAGGATGGAAACAACTACCTAGGTTTCTGGTCCATTTCGTTTTTTTTTTTTGTTGGCTTTCGTTAAATTTTGAGGACAGCAGTCACCTTTTTTCATATGATTAGTGTTCCTTATTAGTACTGCAGACGCACGGATTTATGGGGCCTTTACGTCATTTCAACGTGGCCGACTGATGCAGGCCAGCACTTTTTCAGCTTCTCATAGTTTAAGTGTTTTTATCACCATTTTTGTACGTATTTACAGCTTTTAATTCATGTATTGCATTCTCGGGATGTGTATTTACTCTAGTGTTGTTTTTAGGTGAGGAAGGCATGGATTCTCATGCTGAAAATTGAAATTCTGCTTGGTTTGTGTCAATTGACACCCTTGTTTTTATCAGGAATCAACTACATACAAATTGTTTGATAGTGTAAATACGTTATAGTTATTTTCAAAACCCTATGTTTCAAACCTACGTTTGCACTACCCGAAACCTAACTTCATCATAGCAAACGTTATAATAATATAATAATAATAATAATAATAATAATAATAATAATAATAATAATACAGGTTTAGCCACGATAGTGAAGGGCAAGTACCACTTACACAGGTCCCGTAGTTAAATGAAGTCAGTGGTAGACCTTGCGCTTAACGAAAATGCGTAGATTGCAGGATCTGAGTAAGGTCTTAAAGTGTTGAGTGGGTTGAGCAGAGACCACATTTTCGGTAAAGGAGTCCCAGACGAAACTCCTTTACCGAAAAAAACTTCTTCGACACTCGGTACGAACCGGCTGTACCATCAACTTAAAGGAATGCCCGCATGTAAACCTTGTATGAATGAAGTTCGAAAAATGGTAAATCAACGGAAAGGAACCCGTGGACAATCCTGTAGGTAAGAAGCAGGTCTGAACGAAGACGGTGCAGCTCCAGCGACTCCAGACCTGCGCTCTCCAGCCGAACATCATAAGGAAGGTTTTGGAAACCGGGTAACCCCTTAGTGACCCTGTGCTGTACGGTACACATTCTACTTTATCAGTGTCTCCTAAGAGAGTGAGTGACCCCACCCACCTTGCATACTCCAGAGTAGGTTCTTACGAAGATCTGGAAGGCCCAGACCTTAATTGGGATGCTACCAGATATGAAGCATCGATTTACAACTGCCATTTTGCGAAAAGCATTTTTTGTGATGACGTCGCTGTGATGGGATGCCTTTAAATCAGAGTTAAGGTAGATGCCAAGGTCTTTTACAGTATGGGTAGTCGGCACCAGCGTATCCCACAGACTATACTGAAAATCATATCAGTCTATTACAATATGAAACGTCTGGCACTCATGTAAAGCCAATTGCATTTGCCACTCGATGCTCCAGTGCAGGACATACTCAATTTTAGCAGATAGGGACAGACAGTCGGACAAACCCGCTGGAAGACGCCTGCTCAACTTCAAGTTAATTTAGTTAAGCAATTTTACAACTGTGCGAAACCTTTAATTACTAAAATTAGCTCTTTGAAACACAAAAAGACTACACACAGAAAACTATCTTTGTGCAATCATAAAAACTAGTTGTCCCCGGCATAACATACGCCGGTCTAGCTGATTCAAGCTGATTCAACTCAGCTCTAATAGTCAGCATTATTGAAGTAATAGTGTTTGTTTCTAATTGTTAGAGCGCATATCCATTTCATTGTCGGCCGCTCGCCCTTTTTTTTTGCTACCGTGGCAAGAATGAGCCCGCTCGCCCTCTTGCTGATTGTTGAAGCTTCGTTTGTTTAATCCTCACTAACAATGTCTCCATCAAGTCTGGAAAATTGAAAATAAGCCTACAGCGAAAATCGTACACTAAAAATACCGTAGTTCAGCAAGCCACCTTTATGCACTTACGTTTCGTCGGAGTGGCATGACCCGGATTTGAACCAGCTACCCAGATCACTTGCATAGCGTCTTAATCGCTATGGCCACATCCTCCACTGGCATAAAGATAACTCACTGAACCCGTTATTAAGGTCACAACCGTGACCAGGGCTCCATTCGATCGAAATTCACTCGGCCATAGACAATGGAGAGGGAAAACAAATCATACACTTACAAGGTTTTTTTTTTCCATCAAGTCTGCTCACAATTTAACTCTGCTCCTAAGCGAAATACATGTATAAATGTTATTGCGATCCCATGTCTTCAGACTAGGTTTTCAACATTGAAATCTCTTACCCCAAAAAGAATGCGTAATTGAAAATACCAGTACTGCATTTAATTTAACGTGAATCATTTAAGTTTTTTTTTAGGTTTGGTGGTATGCTGCTATATAAGTCCTGCGATACCATGCGACACTATGCAATCTTACGATGACTACATATGCCTACAGTTATCCAACAATTGGCCTTAAACTACAGTTATCACGAGTATGGGTTTTGAAGTCATGGTAAAACCCATACTCCATTTTGGCTGATACAGAAAAGTCTTGAAACGTGCAGCTAATGTTACACAAACCTGAAAAAACTGTCAACTAAAAACTCAAAGAAGATACCCTACACACAAAGAAGATACCCTACTTATTTCCGACACTTTTTTAAAGGACACTAGGAAGGTTCTACGTGCACCTAACTAGGAGTACTCTCTGCTTTCACTGCTTAATGGCCGAAGGACAGTTGTGATGTCATTTCGTCACAGGCGAACCGAACACGCACGCAAGATGGCGGCCACTGCTATATCGTCGGTCCAGCAAGATCCAGCTTTAGAAAAACTGACGTAAAACTGATATTCCTCCTTAGCGGCTTATAATTCTCGTGTAACCTGTGTTTATGTTTGACTTATGGAGTAAAAAGCACGGTAATAGATTATGTGGAGGCAAACCAAGCAGTGCTACATAAAAATACAAACAATGTTTCGAAAATGAGTGATTTAATTACAGGAAAATATTCTTTTAGAAATTTATTTATCTGGCACCAAGTGGTTATGTACAGGTGGTGTATGAGTATGGATGACCAACGTTTCTAAATTAATTCTTGCCCTGGTGTATTTTTCTCGAAATTCTTGCGTATTTGTCTGGCGACTTGCCTGTTGAAAGGCAGTGTTGCACTAAAGAATTCGATTCGACTTTTAATTTGAAGTTTGATTTATGGGATGCCATACGTTCCTTAAGTTTTTGAAGGGATTGTCGTACATACGTAGCAGTACAGGTTGGCTCCGTACAGGGAATTCGATAAACAGTATTGCGTGTGGAAAGCATGTCGTCAGATTTGTTATTGTTTTTATTTTCATGGTGCATGGTCAGCTGCTTAATATTTTGGTGGCTGTTTGAAACAAGTCGGATGTTATTGATGTTAAGTTTCTTCTTAAGGACTTCAGAGATGCCTTTGAAGTATGGCAGAGCAATGAAACTCGTAGGGGGGGGGGGCCGTTTTGGGGGTCAAAGCTTTTGAAATTAATTTGTTAACGTACCCGAGTGGGAACCCATTCTCGACATACTTTTGCAGGATGTAATGAAATTCATGCTGCAATAAGTCAGCATTACTGGTGTGTGAGACAACACGTTTAACTTCATTTATTACTACATTACTTTTGTAGTGGGCATCAACTTGTTTAATCTGTCCTTTGCTGAAGATAAGCTACCGTCGATCTGGAAGACTGCGATTGTGATACCTGTTTTCAAGAAGGGAGACGCTTCAGATCCGGGAAACTATCGCCCAATTGCGCTTACGGTGATTCCATGCAAGGTAATGGAATCTATCATCCGCGATAATATGATGACCGTTATTGAATCCAACAATTTAATTGGTAGGGACCAATTTGGCTTTATGCTAGGTCGCTCGACGACACACCAACTATTGTTATGTCTTGATAGATGGACGAGTGGTCTAGATGTCGGTATCGCAACAGATATTATTTATTTTGATTTTAAAAAGGCTTTTGAGTCTGTAACCCTCTCGAAGCTTCTCTTCAAAATTGAAAAACTTGGCTTTGGTGGCAAGTTATTGAGGTGGATTTCTGCATTTGTACATGACATATCACAGTAGTAGGGTAAGAACGCGATTGAGTTGTCCCTCCACCCATCCCTGGACGGAAGTGACGTCATAACCGGAAGTGACCTCATAACCGGAAGTGACGTCATAACCGGAAGTGGGGCTTCATCGATCTGGAGGATGGTGGGAAAGTGTCTTTTGCTACCTTTTTTTCGTTTTCATCAATCTGAAGGATGGTGGAAAAGTGTCTTTTGCTACTTTTTTGCATCCTTTTGGTACCTCCGTGACCCCCCCCCCCCTTCCGGTGACGTGATTAAAGTGGGGATTCCGGTTTTCGTCGATCTGGCCGGAAGGTGTTTTTTGCTACTTTTTTTTCGTTTTCGTCTATCTAGAGGGGGTGAAGAAAGTGCCTTCTCCAACTTTTTTTTCGTTCT
The DNA here is from genome assembly GCA_023313725.1 of Lithobius niger. NCBI lineage: Eukaryota > Metazoa > Arthropoda > Chilopoda > Lithobiomorpha > Lithobiidae > Lithobius > Lithobius niger. The sequence goes on along the minus strand of JAHWFP010120245.1, from coordinate 11,448 downwards.
CAATCTGTAGGATGGTGGAAAAGTGTCTTTTGCTACTTTTTTTCGTCAATTTGGAGGACCCCCACTTTTTTTAGTTTTCATCAATCTGGAGGATGGTGGGAAAGTGCCTTTTGCTACTTTTTTGCATCCTTTTGCTACCTCCGTGACCCGCACTTATGACGTGCGGTAATGACGTCACTTTCAGTCACTTGATCAAAGTGAGGACGTCACTTCCGGTTGTCGTCAATATGCGGGAAAGTGCTTTTTGTTACCTTTTTTTTCTCTCGTTTTCGTCGATCTGAAGGATAGGGGGAAAGTGCCTTTTGCTACTTTTTTTTCGTCAATTTGGAGGACCCCCACTTTTTAGTTTTCGTCGATCTGGAGGATGGTAGGAAAGTGCCTTTTGATACTTTTTTTTCGTTCTCACCTTTGCAACACCCACTGTGATATCATAAGTGTGGGCATTACCACCTATCTCACTCTTGGTGTTGGTAATGATGTCACCCCACTTTTTAGTTTTCATCAATCTGAAGGAAATGCTTTTTGCTACTTTTTTTTTCGTTTTCGTCAATTCACGTTAATACCATATGAGAAACTTCATGCTAATGTCATATAAACAACTTCACACTAATACCATATGAGCCATTAACTATTAACATCATGTTAATGTGATATGAGCAATTTTACGTTAATGCCATATGAGCAACTTCATGCTAATGCCTTATGAGCAACTTCACGCTAATGATATATGAGTAACTTCGCGCTAATACTATATGAGCAACTTCATGCTAATGTCATGTGAGCAACTTCACGCTAATGCTATATGAGCAACTTCACGCTAATAGCATACGAGCAACTTCACGTTAATACCATATGAGAAGCTTCACGATAATGTCATATGAACAACTTCACACTAATACCATATGAGCAATTTTACTATAATGCCATATGAGCAACTTCACGCTAATGTCATATGAGAAACTTTATGCTAATACCATATGCACGTCAATGTCATATGAGCAATTTCACATTAATGCTATATGAGCAACTTCACGCTGATGCCACATGAGCAACTTCACGCTAATGCCATATGAACAACTTCACGCTAATGCCATATGAACAACTTCACGTTAATGTCATATCAGCTAATTCGTGTGTGGGGATTTGATACATACACTAAACGAATTTAGATCGTGGTGGGAACAAGTTTAAAACATACATAATACGTTCATCCTTTAGTATTTTGAAGGTTCACAATAGGTTCTTTACTCTCATGAAACAGAGTATTAACGGGTGTAAACCGTAGCCAAAACATCAACGTGTGATTAAATGGTGTATAACATTCATATTTTGAGTGTTTCCGTTAGAGTTTAGACTCGATCAACACCTTAGATGAGGTAAGAACACGGGTGTAGATCGTGATGGAAACAACCACCTGAGTGAAAGTTTGGATCCTCATTATCGTTTATTAAAAAAGGAGAAAATGGAAGATAGACATTCAGATCTGATTAAGAAATTGATAAAAAAGTTTAGAGTACGGGGAAAAGAAGATGAGCGACCCATTATTGGTCCGTTAGACAGTATCACCCTCATGAAGGAGAAAGATGACGTGGAAGATGACGTGGAAGATGATGTGGAAGTCAACCATAAAAAACGGAAACACGAGGATGACGTTCCTAATGCATCAAAACGGATCTGTTCCCCTCCATCGGGTGTGAGACGAGTTCCTTCAGAATCGTTTCGCTCTATAAAGGCTCTTTTGAAGGGTCACACATTGGGTGCGATTTCGAGCTATTATTTGCATAGATTTTTCAAAATGCCAAAAGAAAACGATTACGTGTTTGGATTAAGGTACAACATGGACACGGGAGACCTCATGATTGGTAAGAAAACTATCAAAATACGGGGGAATGACGTAGTGTTGGAAGGAATGAAGTACCGAGGAAAAAATCAGCTGTGGAGTTTACTGACTCAAAAAGCCTTGCAGTACGAAACATACGATCCCGAAGTTTTGGCCTCATATGGATCAATTCTGAAAGACAGTGATACCTTATATCGAAACTATGACCCTTACTTTGAAAAGCCCAAATCGAATCGTGGTTACAAGTACGTGCGTGTTATCAAACCAATTTGGGAGGAAATAAAGAAGGAGAAAAATGGTTGGCCGGAAGAAATGGAAGATGAAAACCATTACGACGAATCGGAGTCGAACGAATCGGGGTCGAACGATACGGAGTCGGATGGTATGGAGTTGAATGAATCGGAAGAATCGGGGTCGGAAGAACCTGGTTCGGATGAATCGGGACCGGACGAATCTGGGACGAACGAATCGGAAATGAATGAATCAAGGTCGGACGAGCCGGATAATTTGGAGTCGAAAGAATCATGGTTGAACGAAACAGTGTCTGATGAAGTAGAATACAACAACCCGAATGCATTAGTGAATAGGCTGAGAGTCTTGGTAGCATTATTGTTGAGGGAAAGAGTTGATCATGAAGAGAAATTATGCAAATTCTAGGGGGATTGCCGGAGATAGAAATTATGACCGAAAATAAAAAGACGACGATACAACAAAACTTTACAGACTTGGGAGTTTTGTCTAGCAACACGATGTAGTTATTGCGCTGTGATGTTAAAAGTGGAGACTGTGAGGTAAAAAAAGATGCAAAAAGTAGCAAAACACACTTTCCCACCATCCTTCAGATCGATGAAAACTAATAAGTGAGGGTCATAGCCATACCCCGTGTGACGTCATAATCACGTGACCAGTGACACCCCACCACTGTAACATTATAAGTAGGGTTGATGACGTAGGGTTGATGACGTAGGGTTGATGACGTAGGGTATCAAAAAGACCCAAAAAGGTGCCAAAAAGCACTTTCCCACCATCCTCCAGATCGATGAAAACCGGAATCACCACTTTACATCACGTGGCCGGAAGTGACGTCCCCACTTTAATCACTTGACCGGAAATGGGAGTAATGACGTCACGGAGGTAGCAAAAAAATGCAAAAAAATGCAAAAAAAGTAGCAAAAGACACTTTTCCACCATCCTCCAGATCGACGAAAAACGGCAGTGACGTCCCCACTTTGATCACGTGACCGGAAGTGACGTCATTACCCCCCCACTGTCGTCACGTGACCGGAAGTGGGGATAATGACGTCACTTCCGGTTGTGGGTGGGTGGATCACGTGACCAGAAGTTTGGGTTTATGGAGGTAGCAGAAGAATGCAAAAAAGTAGCAAAAGACACCACCCTCCAGAGTGATGAAAACGAAAAAAAGGTAGCAAAAGGCACTTTCCCACCAGCCTCCAGAGCGATGAAGCCCCACTTCCGGTTATGACGTCACTTCCGGCTATGACATCACTTCCGGCTATGACGTCGCTTCCGGTTATGACGTCACTTCCGCTTATGACGTCACTTCCGTCCAGGGATGGGTGGAGGGACAACTCAATCGCGTTCTTACCCTACTCACAGTGTGTAATGGCCGGGGACTCTAAATCTTCTCAGCTTAGACTAATAAGTGGTGTACCCCAGGATTCTGTCTTGGGCTCCCTACTTTTCGTGGTCTATATCAACGACCTTAATTGTGAGCTGTCCTCGGCAAACCAATCAAAGTTTGCTGACGACTTGAAGCTGGACTCTGCAATTATCAGCAAAGCTGACACTGAGTTGTTGAAATTACAGATTAATTGTGTCAATAATTGGTCAAAAGAATGGCAGTTGCCGATTTCGGCAACTAAATGTAACAGTATGCATGTCGGAGGCCAGACTGATAAATGATCATTTTACCTTGATGGACATCCTCTCCCCTCGTTAATTGAAACCAAAGACCTCGGTGTCCGGTTTTCTGAAAACCTTAAATTCAGCCTGCACTGTCGCAAAATTGCAGCCATCGCGTATGCACGTACTGCTTTAATCAAAAAATGCTTTCTATCTAGCAATCGGGACGTCAAGGTATGGGCTTTTAAGGCGTATGTTAGACCGATTCTTGAGTACGCCAGCCCTGTGTGGTCCCCTTATTTGCTTCGCGACATTGACTTGATAGAAGCGGTTCAGAGACGGTATACTAAGTCCCTTCAAGGCCTCCGTGACCTTACATATGGTCAACGCCTGAAATTGTTAAAGCGTGACTCACTTGAACTTCGGAGATTGAGAGCCGATCTGATCCTCACTTTCCAGATTGTTGATGGTCTATTGGGTATTGACCTCCCATTCTTCGATTTTTTAAATGTAACTCGCACTAGAGGACATTCTCTGAAACTTACAATTCAGGCGTCTCACTTGGACTGCCGTCGAAACTTTTTCTCCGTTAGGGTGATTGGTGTCTGGAATTCCCTACCCGAAGAGGTGGTCACGTGTTGTTCTGTAGAAGCATTCCGGAAACGTTTAACCCGCATAAATCGCCAGAAATTCATGCAACGTTCCTACCCCTAAACTTGACATGAGACTCTCTCTCTCCCACATGTCTTTTTAATCATTGACATACCCTCCAATCGGGGTGCATTCGCTTTTAAATCGTTTGAAATTTACTTTCTTTTATCTTTTTTTTTAGATATGGCAGGCTGTCAGTGATCCCCCGATCCTTGCTTGACCATTTGCAATTGCAAAAAATGTTTTATTTATTTATTATTATTTATAGGAGTTGATGCCCTGAAGACGAAAATTTATAATTTTCGAAACGTTGTTTGTATTTTTATGTAGCACTGCTTGGTTTGCCTTCACATAATTTATGTTTGACTTACTGTTGAATTGTAGGTAAAGTAGGTAGTTCGTCTCGGTGTTGTAATTTAAAGTTGTTTTGAAATCGAAACTGAACTCTCAACGAATCCATGGCCGTAGCTATCGGCTTTGCCACTATAGTGTCTGCGGCCTATCTTGAGTTCGCCCCAGAACGAACACAGATAATCGATTGTATGTTTTTAGTAGCCGAGTGCCTTGTTGATATACAAAAACAATGGCGGCCGTCGATTAAAGCCGCCCCCTCCACGAAGACGTAGCCACTCATAAAATAACTGCAGGACTTAAGATACGCTGCGCACACAAATGTAGTGCTTGTTACGAATTAGCTTGGCGATGTATTAGGAATTCCGTGTTCCCCTGTTAAGAAAGTCGCTCCACTGGCGATTACCCGAGTGCAGGAAATTATTGATTGTGCTTGCCAGTGGAGCTTAAAGTAACAAATTTCCATTAATGCTGATAAACTCGTTTCCTTACATTTTGGAGTAAATAACTCCCTCATTCAATACAATACCGTTTCGGGCAAAAACCTATCTCAAGTGCTACTCATTACCCGTGATCTGGGAATTGAAATTGATAACAAATTTACTTTCGCTGAGCACTCGGAGAACATTGTGAACAAATATCACTCATTATGTTTGTTTTCTTCCGTACAATAGAGTAGTGACATTTGCCGCCATACTGGCACCAGTATGAGTTTTGGAGAGCATAACTACAAGGTGCACTACACAAAAATGGAGGGAATAGCAACGGAAGAGCGGAGTTCTTTGGCTTAAAATAACGTTGTTTTCTCCCACAACAAAAATCGCGCGTTTTAGGTCTAAGAAATCAATCTTCACAGCATCGGCTTCAGTATAACGCCCTTCTGTTTCTCTCTGCAGTGCCCTTGCAGCTAACCCATTAAGGCTCCAGCATAGAGTTATGCACTGTAATACTACGTTGTGTCACTGCCCTATTACTAGTCGTGACCCCAAAGTGATGCTAGCCTGATTGAAAGCTTTCGTTCGACCAATTTTAGAGTATGGGAATCCTTTCTGGGAATCGTTGCATAGAAAATATCGCAAAATGATCGAGAACGTACAGAGGCGATTTACTGAAAGAATAAAAGGTTTCACTTACGTTAGCAACAGACAACGCCTAGAAACATTGAGACATCTCTTCGAAACTGGAGGAGTAAAAGGAGAGGTCTCATCTATATTTATACAGTATGTACAAGATATTCAGTTTTTCTGTTAGCGTACCAAAGTTTTTTTTTAAGTAGTTGCAAGCAAATATGGTTGGTTATACACGAGGTTCTTCACTGAAACTTCAAATTACTAACCCCAATTATCATTCAGTCGGAAATTCCTTTGCCGATAGACTTTTGCAACTTTGGAATTCTCTTCCAGAAGACATTGTCTCGGCTCCTTCAATCTTGACATTTAAAACTAAATTGGATACTTTCTTTAATAGTGACACCATTTATGAATTTGACGAATAGGCATGTGTATATAATTGGTATTTCTATTATGTAAATCTAGTTTAGTTTGTTATTAGTTTCCTTGATGCATTATTGTCTTTTTTTGTTGTTGCTTTGACGATGAACTCTTTGTTATTTATATAGTTCTTTCTTTTTTTTGTTGGTATGTTATATGTTTTGCTAAATGTCTTTTGTAAACCGGCAATAAATTCAACTTCAAATTCAAGTTCGATCCGGATGTGATGAGCGGTTTACAAGGAATCGTCTGGCCACAGAGACAAACAGACAACCAAAGTGTTTCAAAGTTTAGTAATGAACCTCCGGACGTTTTGGCTTTCTTCAGACGGATGGGATCGGGTGAAAGAATCAACAACGAATAGTAAATAATCTAATTATTATAGTCAGTAAGTCTTAATTGTCCTACCGAGAAAGGCTTTTGGAGAGATTATTCCAGTTCTCTTGGCAACCACGATAGCGATGCCTGTCTCCATAAAAGGTTCTGAAAAGTCCACCACCGCTTGACGATAAGAGTTAATCTTCAAGGCTGTCATCACCATGTCTGCCTTTTTGTTGAGCAAGGCAGCAATCAGACCATTCCATGTGCCATTCTGAAAAAAGAAGAAGGTGGTAATATTTAAAACGGCATTGTAAAATGCGGTGAATAGGAAAATAGAAGGAGGAGAATAGAAGGAGTGTTCCATCACTATTATGCCTACACGATAATAGCTGTTGGTTTTTTTTTAGGAAGCATTTTCTAAACGTTTTCTATGAAACGTTTTCAATTTACGCAACGTTTCGTTTTATTTTTGAAAGCGGTGCTTCAAAAAATTACATAATAAAAATTTGTGGGAAAAAAATCAGTTGTAAACCGTCATCAAATTTTTAAAAACAGGAGCACATGAATACAGTAAACCTTCGACGTTTCCAGTCATAATCAAACTAATGTTCAAGAATAAAATTTGACCTGATCCTTACATACAAAATTGTTAACATATATTTACGGTTGATTTACCCTTCTCCGACTAGGCCCCTTAATTGGTCGTACGTGTGGACACTCCGTGGACACTCACTGTCCCAACTGCCTGGCTTGACTATCGTAGGTATTTTTTCTCCATGCGTGTACTTAGGGTTTGGAATGCCATTGATGCTGCAACAGTTGGTGTACACTCCGTAAGTGTCTTCCGACGTTTGTTGGATTCTGAAACTCTTGTCAAATTCTTGATGCGTTCCCTTCCACCATAACCACTGCCAGATGTGCCGTTTTCCGCCACACCCTGGCTCGGTGTTGGCGGCCCACAGCCGTTACGTGTCCGGCCACTCCCTTTCAAGGTTAGTAATAATACACAGGTCTGAAATGGACCCGTGGGTCACCACCTATATTCATTGCTTCCTTGTGAGTGGTATTATGGCTCCTGAATGTCATTGGTGTCCCCAGTCACTTACTTGTTACTGTTATGTGCAATGCTACATAAAAATACAAACAACGTTTCGAAAATTATCAATTTTCGTCTTCAGGTTAGCAATAAAATTAAAGCATGGCAAAAGCCACTAAGTCATCCTACATTAAAAGCATAAAACAGTCATTTAAAACGGATAAAAACCACAAATTTCTCTCCTCTGAAGAGACAAGGTCCAAATCTTGTTTCGAGAAAAATACACTAGGATACGAATTAATCTTGAAACGCTTGTCATCCATACACATACACCACCTGTACATAACCACTTAGTGCCAGATAATAAATTTCTAAAAGAATATTTTCCTGTAATTAAAACACTTAAACTCGACTCTTTTGCCAGGCATATTGTCAAACCCACATAACGAATGCATCGCACCTTTGAAACACGTGACCCCGATTTGCATACACCTTGCTTTGCGACGTGGCATCCAACGGAGCAGGTGGGTCGTTGCTTTTCGGCTGCCATTTCTGCCTCTTTTGGGGGGAGAAATTGGTGGTTTTTATCCGTTTTAAATGATTGTTTTATGCTTTTAATGTAGGATGACTTAGCTCAGTGAATTTTATTGCTAACCTGAAGACGAAAATTGATAATTTTCGAAACATTGTTTGTATTTTTATGTAGCTCTGCTTGGTTTGCCTTCACATAATCTGTTACCATGCTTTTTACTCCATTAAACATGTAGATTGTCACCACCTTAAGGGTGTTTGTCGTCGTTTCAATCTTCCATGAGACTTAGCGCGTTAATTCGGTGCTAATGTCTGTTCTCCTGTTCATGGTTTTAAATTTTATATTGTGAGATCTAGATTTGAGGTTTGTTCTTTGTAGCGTGTTGCAAACTGCTCTGAGACTGAGGTCGGGGCTAATAGCCCTAGCTGTCAATGCACTTTTAAACAGTTTTTAATTTTGGGGAAAATGTTGGTTAAAAATTAGGCTGTGCTGGTTTTACCTAATACGCGTGAAAATGTCTTATGTTGCGATTACTCCAAGCATGTGTCAGTTCGCAAGAACTAGAATTTAAACGACCAAATAAATACTGATGCAAACCTATTTTCGTTGCCTTTTGGACTTAAATGTGAGACTGCCTGAGCGGGGAATTGAACCCTCGGCCTTTTGAAACCAAAGGTTTGAGGTCCTACCGCTGAGTTATATGACACGGCCTGATAGGAACACGATTAGAGAATGAACACGTTGACACGGCCGCAAAAGTGGCCCTTTCTGGTCCTTTCTAAAGGAATTTCATCCTTGTTCCCTCGGACGCCTTGCCAACTTTACGTCGGAGGTTGCATGCTGCTTGGCAAGCCATGTGGAATGAAGAAGGCAATAAATTGTGGGGTGTTAAAAACACTCTCCAGGCATGGCACCTGGCTTGTCGCCACAGTCGCCATGAGGCGTGGGGGGGGGGGGGGGGAAAAGGAGGCGGGGTTATGCTTCCTGAATGTCATTGGTGTCGCCAGCCACTTATTTGTTACTGAGATGTGCTTGTTGGCTGTCGCCATCTTGATAGTGTTTATCGCCGTTTCCATCTTCTACGAGACTTAGCATGTCAAATGGGCGATGAATTTGTCCTCCTGTCCAGTTTTTTTTTTACTTATGCAGGAGATACAGATATGGGATAGAATCTAGATTAATTTGAGGTTTGTTTAACATCTCTGTAATATATGGTGCAATGGTAACCTGAACTACTGCACTGTGTCTAAAGTTGGCGCTAGTGACCTAACTGTCGACGCGCCATAGAATCGCAATCCCCTTCCCCTTTACCGGTTAATGTCACTTGGGCTAATCTTGTGTCACGTTATTCGGAAGCAATGTTTAAATAAGAAGTGGAGTTGGATCCATCTCTACTTGCCCAAATTGAAAAATGCCATTGACGCCACCAAGAGAGGGCTCATGGGCAACTTCGTCGATAAAACTTGTATATGCAAGATGATTCGCGACACACTATAGAGCAGTGAAATTTGACGCCATATTGGCACCAGTATAGGTTTTGGAGGGCATAACTACAAGGTGCACTACATAAAAATGGAGAGAAAAACAACGGAAGAGCGGATTTCTTAGGCTTAAAATAACGTTGTTTTCTCCAACAACAAAAAGCGCGCGTTTTAGGTGTAAGAAATCACTCTTCACAGCATCGGCTTCAGTATGACGCCCTTCTGTTTCTCTCCGCAATGCCCCTTGCAGCTAACCCATTTAGGCTCCAGCATAGGGTTATACACAATATACTATGTTGTGTCACTGCCCTATTGACTAAGGCTACCCTATCATAGTTGACGATCCAATAAACAATCATAACATGACTCAGAATGAGCCGTGTACGATGGTACACATCACTACGTACTAGCTCAGCCTACTCACGAAATGTATACTAGCAGCACATATTTTGTGTACTTATTGACTCACAACGTGCCCAAAATTTGTGCTGCCCGTACCAAATTCGTGTGGAGCTTGTACTGCTACACAGTGATGTGCACGTGCTATGCACAGTGTCTTCAGAGTGTAATACTAGTACTAAACTGCAAAGGAAAAGAAAACTGGGATTATTGAAATTCTTACGGGGATCTATTTATTTTGTAGTTGCTGTTACCAACTGAACCCACTTTAGATACTAGTTAACTGTTCCAGATACTGTTACGGTTCCAATACCCATTTCAGTTCACTATAAATCGGTAAAACCGGCCTCACAAATTCACCTAATATTGAGATAAGCTCACAAGAAAAAAAAGAGTCCTCGAACAAAAACATACGTAAAGGGACTAACACAAGGGGAAAAAAATAGATTATGTGCTTCATTCCACTATGTTAGAAGGTATCATTGGCCTTCCAAACTACAAATTGAAGCTGTATTTGTATGTTGGCAGTTGGGGAACAGGCATGTTTTTTTTTAGATCTCACTTATTTATAGAATGATTCTTGTTATGAGGGTTTAAACCCGGTGGTGTACATAAATTCCACCGCATGTAACTGGTCAGGTTAGTCGCATATAACTGCTATAGGGCAGTGACACAACGTTGTATTATTGTATAGTATAACTCTATGCTGGAGCTAGTAACTGGGATAGCTACAAGGGTCACTGGAGGGGGGAAAAATGGCGTCTTACTGAAGTCAATGCTGTTAAGAGTGGATTTCTTAGGCCTATAATGCGCGATTTTTGTCGATATGTTGGCAGTTGCTGACATTTTTAAGCAAGTGGAATTTTTATTTTCCAATTACAACCTAGCAGCATAAGGGATTGAAGAAAACAACGTTTTTTTAAGCATATGAAAGCCGTTCTCAAAGCACTGCCTTGACTAGAAGTGCCGTTGTTTAACCCTCCATTTTAATCTAGTGCCCCTTGCAGCTCTCTCTCTTGTAGCCAATGTGACGTCACATGACGCTGCTCTATAGTTTTAGTATGCCGATGAGTTAACATGACGTCATCACTGCGCATTAAATGTGAATAATAATAATAATAGGGCAAGAAAATGAATTTTGTACTCACAACGTCAGTGCCCCAATATCCGTCTTCTACACGTATAAGGTCGTAGCTGAAGCCGAGATCAGTGGCGTATTTTTCTAGCAGATCAATGCTGTAACCCGAACAACAATGATACAAGTCGGTTGCAGTTTGTGGGATGGAGTGATTTAAGCTGAAAGTAAAGAAACGCACAAAAAAAAAATCCAATAAGCATGACTATTAACATTTTGTGCTCACTAAATGAATTTTTGCAGTGGGCAAAATGGTGTGTTGCAACGTGGGTTGGCTGTACGAAGAACGGTGGTAGAAAGAAGACACAGAAAAGATGGTTATTCTGTGGTTTACATCCCACGCGGGACT
>JAHWFP010120244.1:10855-22201 GCA_023313725.1 Lithobius niger | reverse complement strand
ACTCTAATCACATGTTCGCATTATTAAGGTAAGATGCCTGGCGAACATTTCAGGGTAAATGGTATGCTTTAGTCGCCAACTTCAGTTTAGTTCCTCAGCAAATGACGAACACTTCCTGCGTAAGTGGAACGGACCCGGACGTCCTCGTCTGGGGGTTGGGATGGAAGTTGTTGAAGTTGGTCAGGCTCAAACACGTTTCCCGAATGACTGGATTTTTGGAGGTTTATTTCACCCATAAACTGTCTGATTGTCTGTCTATCCAACAGGGCCGGGCTACCACCAGCGAATGGAGGGGATGGGGGGGGGGGGGAGAAAAACGTAATTTGCGCTCGCTTACACAACTTAATTTCCGGGGGTTCTTTTTTTATAGAAAAATGTGAGGCCTTTTTTTTACGTATTTTCCAAAAACATTATTCATAGTTTTTTTTCTTCCTACCTCTCGTTTTTATTTACATCTCGTTACATTTACGTGGGAGGAGGAAAAGAAATTGGAATTTGTAATACGTTGTCGTGCTACAGTAGTGAACAGCGAAGCTATATACAGCGAAAGAATCTGTGGCGTTGAATGCATTTGAAGTCCAGCTTCGGTTTCGATTATGAGATCGACCCAGACTAACTACGCGAAGATCCACTTTAAAATGACCAACACATGATTGCAGCACTAAGTCAAGCATATATACAGTTTACGTAAGATTTAGAAGATGTATGACTAACGTGCGTGCAGAGGGGGGCGGGGGCTAAACTCAAGCACACATTTTTACACGAAAATGTTATAAAATAGGCCACAACCATGAATTCAAAATTGTTTAGTATTTTGGAGCCTTAAATTTTACTTGTGCACTCCTTTCCCCCCCCCCCTTGAAACGATCCGTTGCGACACTGATTGTAAGGCATTCGAATTTTAGAACACGGTGGTACGCTAGCAAACATTGCACCTCCGCCGAATTACCTGCATTAGAAACTGAAACTTATCGTTCGAATCAATCTTGCGCCATGTCAGCATCTCTCAGTTCTATAGGGTAACTTATAAGAACAACTGATCGTACGTTTGTTGATTTTATTTTCATTATTATTACTTTTACGTTGTTTGACGTTTTAAACATCTATTATTAACAAAACTGAGGACCTCGTCCTCTTGTCGATTGTGGCATGTCATAGATTCTGGGTTTTCCGCTTGGATTACTCAGCTAAATTGTCCGTTTCGTCGTCTCTAGTGGAGCAGATAGTCCGCTTTGGGCGCGCCACCCTGCAGTAAAAAACAAAAATAACAAATTTTACGACGTGGCTCCACGCGCGGATTCAGAGGGGGACGGTGGGAGCGATTGCCCCTCCTAAAACCGAATCGGACTCACGAGCTGATAATACTGTATTATTGTTTCAAATCATCTTCACTAACTGCGTATATTTATTATCATTCCCTGTACCGACAGAGGCACACTTACAAAAGCATCAAAATTATTACTGGTATTTTATTCACATTGCTTTCGTCCTTTTTTCTTGCTTTCGTCCACTTTCATTTTACTTTCGTCCATTGTTATACTATACACAATACAAAATGGGCGAAAGCAATATGAAAGTGGATGAGAGCGAAATAAAACGACGAAAGCAGCACAACAACTGTAAAAATGTTAATTCTTTACCCTACTGTTTCTCAACTTTTAAGATAACAGAATAGATCGAAGACAAAAATTCCATAACATGAAGAATCGCACAAGTAATAAGTAATCAAATAAGAAATATCTCTAAGAATATCTCTAAGAATAAAACGAATTTATTTTGCTAGAATTTTTAGTTTAAACTGGACTTGGTGTTTTCAAAAAGCAGCTTTTTACATGTAAAAAAAAAATGTGCAAAAAAATAGCGTACGTATCTGCCCATCCTCTCCCGGTCCCCTAAAATTTGTGAACTGGGATCACGTTTGGAAAATTACGTTTTCGGCCCATTATAGCCGATGCGAAATCGCCCCTCCTAAAATTTCATCATGGATCCGCTATATACTGCTCCCCTAACCGTCTGATACAAGTGATGAGTGGCGACGTCTATTAATAGGTTCCCGTCCGGGTTCGATTCTGGCCTCGTCCACCCCCTGGCATTTTCGGGAGGACAAGGGCCCTGTGGTGCTTCATGCTCATGTCGATTGTGGCATGTCAAAGATCCTGAGGTTTTTTTTCCACTTGGATTTCTCCGGCAAAATTGTCCCTCTCGCCGTCTACTCATAATCATCCTCATCTTCATCTGGAGGTGACGATGGGCTATGCGGCCGCCATTATAGGTAACGGAGGGCGGTTTGCACCCTGTTTCAAAAGGGAGAGCCACTAGCATCATCATCATCATCCTGACTCAGCAGTACAAGGAGAGTTACGGAAAAGTATTGTCTCTTTAGTTTTATATTTTTCTCTGGCAATACTGCTAAAACGAAACTTTGTTGCTTGCCATTGCAGGCCATAAACATTACCATTAGGCCTTATGTACACCAGTTATTCATACTCCGGTCATTTCTCCTGTCTCGTTGGTCAGATTCCAAAACCGAATCCTGGAACACATTAGTACATTAGTCCAGGATTCTGTTTCGCAATCTGACCAATGAGACTGGAGAAATGACCGGAGCATGAATTTTTACGATGTGAGCTAATCAAAAGAGTTGAATAGTTGTAAAGTAAAAACGTTTGCAGATTTTTATCTCAATTGTTCACAATGTAAAAGTTACATCCTGTCACCCTAACACAAGAGTTGGTTGTCCCTTTGCTGTTGTTGTGTTGTTGAACTGTAAAAATGATATTTTTTGAATAAAACGGAAAGTAGGCCTAAGTCATGGCCATTGACTCGAGTGTTGCAGTGAAGCCTAACCTGGATGGCAACCGATCGACCCCAATGCGCCCACGACCTTTGAATAACTTTCACTTTCAGTTTCATTAAAAAAAAAAAAGCAAAGCGATTCAAGGTAAAAACGAATAGAAGACGGGTTTGGCGACCCTAATTTGTAGCGTGCTATGTGAACTCAAGTTATTTTATGAACAATTACACGATTTTGTTTTGAAGTTAGATGGTGACTCAGCTTTGCGTCCTGAGTCATGTTTTCTATTCAAGTCCCTCCATGTGGAATAATAACTTGCATTACAGGAAATTATAGACATTAAATCACGGAATGTTGGAAACTGACGTCAAGCATTTAAAATGATATGTAAACAGTGCTCTTGGTCATCCACACGTTCTTTCGGGTTTTATTGCATATTAATTAGTTTTCTAAATCATAAATTGAGACCTACACTGACTGACAGAAGGCTGACTCGATTGCTCCGATTGATAGTTCAGCAGTTAGCCAGCTTCGAGATCGGACTAGGGTTCATCTTTCGTTACCCAGACTCCTCAGAGTGAGATTTATGGCGATTAAACACAGTTGGGATTAATGTTTAGCACTATTTCTGAATATATTTAATACGTTTGAGTTAATTTTATAAGCCGTTTATTTATACCTTCTACAACTCCGTAGGCCTGTTAAAAGTTCACAGTGTAATAAATATACATAAGAGCCAATACCACTCAATTCTTTGTTTTGTTCATAATGGAAGCATTCATTTATTATTTATTCTAGTATGCATCAATTTGAAGCACTGAAATTCTACAGAATAAATTTCAGCTTAAAATGAATAATAATGACAGATGACAGGATGGCGTGAGGCTTTAGATGTAACCTGCTTCTAGATTTCATTCACCATCGAAGGTGTATTTCTTTTGTCTGTTGCTGATGTAACGTACGCATCATTAATTTTGACGAAGTCATAATAAACACTTAAGAGTACGACGACAAAGGCCAATCCATCGAGGTTACTGGCATTGATTGGTTCCTTTGTTTGGCTTTGTTCCTTTGTTTATTCTTTTACGCTTTGTTTTTGTGTGTAAGGTAATTAACATGTTAGGAATGTACCCCACTGACAAATAGAAATACTTCCATTTTTTTTTTTAATTAAAAAAAATGAATTTCTTTGAGCCTTAAGTTAGCCGAAGCAATTGAATGCTCGTGTGGCTGAACCGGCTCAATTTTGAACATTACCAGACTTTTAGAGAAGAAGAAATATCTCGTAAAGGGAGGAGCCAATCCGGAGATTTGAATCAGTAAACCTCCGATCATGATAGGGGCCGAAAAATTGTCCAGAATTGGATAGAATAGTTCCCATAGTCGCTGAAGGAGCGTGGTAGCCTCTCACGCTACCCTGGCCGGCAGTCCTGACTGGGACTTTGCGAAGGTCCCTTTTCCAGGGGTTCGACCAGATCCACAAACCTCCAGCAACCAGGCTGAGCTCTCACACCGCTCAGCCACGATATCTCTATGCAATCTCTATGCACATACTATATAGATAAACTGCAATCTCTATGCACATACTATATAGATAATCGATCCCAGAAAAGGTAACAGTTGTAGATTTTTTAAATAAATTTTTAGGAGCTTTAAGTCATCTGACTCAAACTGCTTGTGTAAATGAAAGGATTTCACACCAGCTGGCACTATTCGAAACTAATTGTTGGGGACATACAGCAAGGCTGCAATAAATTTTTCTTCTCTAATCATGTCTCAAGAGCCTTGAGAACTTTAGGGCTGGGATGAAAAAGGTTAACTTAACCAAATTTCGTAGAAGTTTTTAGTTGTTTTTTTTTAATGTTTTTTTTTTAATATTCTTATTATTGTATAATTTTTGTATCTATACGACTCTCCACAATGTGCTTAGATTTGGGGCCCGTTCAAGTATTACGTCATTAAGAAATTGGCCATGTTAACCCCCCTCCCCCCTCGTCATCAATCATCACCAGCTGGCGAACCCCATCCCCCCCTTCCTGGTGACGTAATACTTGAACGTCTCCTTCATATATATATATATATTTTTTTTTTTTTGCTTTGTTTTTCTTCTTGTATTTCTTTTTGAGGGCAGGTGTTAGCGGATATACAACATCCCATCCTTTCCTGTGTGTCCTTTTGGCGACTTTCGACAGTAAATTCTCTTATTATTGTAATTATTATTACAATATTTCCGTAAATAACATTTTTGAAGTCAGAGGATGCTAAAAGCAAGGGATTTAATGCCACCGATCAAGGTGATGTTAGAATATCCAGAATAGATCCCATAGCCGTTGAAAGTGACTGGTAGTCCCTCATCCTATCCCTTTTGGCGCACACTAGCAGAGACTTTGCCAGTGTCCGACTTTCAGTCCCGTCATCGACCAAATTAACGTTTTCGGGCAACAGGGCTGGGCTGTGACCAGGTTCTGCTTTTGTTAAGTATTTTGTACTATAACACAATCAGCGCGGATTGATTTCATACCGCTTCCACACTGGACCCTGAACACTGCGTTTGGTGTCTGGGCCCCGACTGGAACCCACAGGCAAAACCCGACACCCTTCCTTCCATACCCCTTTCCACACCTAACTCTGACATCGCGTCCAAGATCCGGACTTTAGTTAATCTTTTTCTCGCTACAACATTTTCGGCACTATCAATGTTCCTTTCTCCCCTCCCTCTGCCGGCCCCTCCTCCTGCATTCCCTCTATCTCTCTATTTCTTATCAGCGCTCCAAGAGTCAAAACGTTTCCCTAAAGTGCGGGCCACGCTCCGACATTTTCCGAACTGAAACACGGGGTCGGGGTCGGCGTCTTAAGTCCCGATTTCGAGCAGGAGTCCGGGTCAGGTCCGGGCCTGAGTCGGAGTCCATTGGGGAAAGGTAGAGTCCGGACGTTTTTCCCCAGTGTGGAAGGGGTATTAAGTGGATTTAAAATCAATAATTTTACCCTTCCTTTAAATGTTTCAATTAATTACATCAGTGAATAAATGATCAGTGTTACTGAACTCCAGCTTATGACGACAGCCTCTATTGTAGGTGTGGAGAGATCAGGGGTGTACTGGGAGGGCCCTTTAGGCCCGGAAAATGGTTAACGTAGGCCCACTCGCTTGTGTCGATTCGTAGAAATCAGTCATCATGAAAAAAAATCGCAATATGCCCCCAACAGGCCCTCGGCGCATAGGCCCCATGGGAAACCTCCCGTTTTCCTGTACGGCCAGTACGCCCCTGGAAGAGATTATTTTTATCGTTTGGATATTTGGACAAAATTCCCAACCTCCCAGGACCAATCAAGACTGAAAAACTAAACTTGTGTGTTTTGCTGAAAGTACTCAACAAAACAAAGAAAGCTGTCATATGGTAATGACTTGACTGCTGTCTGATAAATCTTCAACAAGAAGTTAAAGCAATTCTTTTTACCAGTACCATACCTTATGACCTTCTACATATTTAAATCAAGGTTGGTAAATGTCATATTTATATAAATATCAATATATCGGCTATTGATGATTATATCTGATATATATCTAGTTTTTAGTATATATTCCAAATTTTTTTAAACCAGCTAGGAATTAGCTTGTGTTTATTTTCAGAGTTGAGACTGTTAATGTTAACGTTAAATATAATTAGCGTCTAGTAAGTGTAGACTAACGAAAAATTTCTTTATTAACTTATTTCCAGTCTACTGATCATCTAAATCATTTTATTACTTGAAAACGACATTCCATAACAAGTTTTGACAAATATTAAATTATAACTATGAACCAAACTCACTAGAATTTTAATACGCTGAAGATAAAAAACCAAAACTTTAATTTGGTTCTGATGATTTGGGTGATATATATCATGGTATATATCAATGGATAAATATCGTGATGTGATATACATCGGCCAACCCTGATTTAAATCCGTATCATCGGTAATGTTTATTAAACTGACCTCAGTGTTCGAAATCAATAAACAAAAGTTTGGCAAAACTACAAAGCTATTTTCTAGTATTATCTCTTTAAACGTGCCCCTAAATGATATCCATAAATAGCCACAGAAAAACATGGGTTAAAAAACACTTATTTAAATAAAAAAAAATCTGATTTAAATAAGAAAAATCCGATTTAATAAAAAAAACATTAGTGAAAAAATCACGATGTTTATCAGTTCTGCACCGTTTCAAAAATAATCTGCAAATTCTTTTTAATTTAGAATAGGTATTATTAAGATTCAACCGTGTTATGTATTTAAAGCATTTCAAAGTGTGTAACGTACTTGTCTGGGGCGGCCCCCCCCCACAAAACATCTAAGTGAAAAATATCGCGACCCATCAAATATTCTGATTGTCTCACAAATAAAATTTTGACACTTGAATAAATTGGTTTTAAATGTTTTTCCGAAATTGACCCAAAATTGATGGGCAATTATTACTAACCTTTTTGAAACTTCCAGGAAATATCCAAATCAACTGTCGTTGTTATCACCCACATAAATTGATAGTCCCTTTATAAACAGGACGGAAAGCCAAATGGGCTCGCTTAATGATAAATAAATACAGATGCGAACCTACTTTCGTTGCCTTTTGGACATAAATCCAAAAGGCAGTGGAAATAGGTTGGCATCTGTGCTTATTTAAGATAGCTCGTGTTACTTCATATAAAACACTATGCAGTCTAAATAAAAAAAATTGACATATTTCTGTTTACGTAGGTAATAAGCCACACTTGCTAGTTTTCAACAATGTACGCCCACTTAAAAACATATTATTATTATATTATATTATATTATATTATATTATATTATATTATATTATATTATATTATATTATATATTATATTATATTATATTACTGCTATCTTATAGCAGCTTATTTAACCTTCTGTCCAGGTTAAATCCCTATTTTTGCAGAGCGGCGTAATTGATAAAATAATCAAATGCGAGGTTTGCATTTAATTTTTTAAGTATCATGGATCAACATTTAAATATTGCGCTTTGAATACTGGCAATCATCCAGCAATTAACTCAAGTACATTTTTTTTTATTAACCAATTTGGTTTAGTTCTATAAATACACCTGTTCGGCGAGGTAGTCAACAAATATTTCAAAATTGTCAAGAGCCAAAATAGAATCATATTCTTTTACCAAACCTCTCTCCCAACTTACCATTGTCTTTTGCATCTTTCTTTGTCTTTGGCTTTTTTCGCCGTCAATCTGTTCGTCTGTTTGTTGTTCGTGAAGTGAGAGTGAATGAGGATTCTGTCACCGCCATTGCTTTTTATACGGCGTGCATGAGGGATCTTCCTTTACGGACAGGAACTGACGTCACTCGGTTGGGCGTGACCTCATTCGCTGCCGTATCGGTGTGTTCTCGCGCATCATGGGGGTACGCCAACCTCCCGCCCTCTCCCTCCCTCCCTCTCTGCTCTCCTCTCTGCCACTCCTGTATGTGCACTAATTATTGGCGGATGTGTACGCCTGTGTGAGCAACCAGTAACAATGCAATGTCAACAAGCACTACTTTCGGAAAAGCGAAAACGCGGTCACATGCAACGACGACGGAACGACTTTTTCTTTCTCTTCGTCTTGCTAACGGATCTGGAGGTCAAAAAAACGAAAAATAAAAATTAATGCGTTCCTCCAAGCTGTAATATAGGTCTGCAAGCCAAAGTGAAAGTCCATATAGTCACTGACGGAAGACGACAAAAATAAAGGAATTAAAAAGGAAACAATGAGATTGAGGAAAAGATAGGAGATGGCGAAAAAAATAAAATATGTAAAAATAATAAAAATAAATAAAAACAAACATAATGATACATCTGCTTCCACACCCGCTCGCACGTCAATTATCGGGATGACCCACAAAAAAAAAAAAAAAAAAAATACCGAAAAGGAAAGTTGACAATCGTTTAAGGATTTACCCTGACCTCCTGACTCTGACATCCTGGTCAAAAACTAGGTGGGAACAACTTTTTTTTTTGGTTAAATCGATTTACGGGTTTCAGTGAGACAGTAAGGAAACGCACGTGCAATACAAGGCGGCTGAAAATACGCTACAACTTTTTTTTCGTCCTGTGAAAGTCGGATTCACATTTCCAAAAAAAAAAAACAGATACATAATATTCTGGCACCGGTGTAAGAGTGGTACACTGTTTAATTTGAGTGAAAGCAAAGACTGGACAAACAAATAAAAATGACCACGTACTTACATACGTCGACTATCAAAAGCCATCAAAATAGCCTAAATGGGGTTGGTGATCTTCATAAAGCAGAAATACAGTTTAAAATCGCACGGTGTTGCGTTGGATGAATTTAATTTAGAAAACACAACATAACAAATTTGAGACCTTGGCCTAACTCATAGGTGCTTTCACAGACTTTCAAAAGAAGGGGTCACGACTGAAAAAAAAAAAGCAAAACACAATTTTGAATGGCAGATATAAATGACCGAGCGAGTGAAGCGAGCGATATAAATGATCGATCGAATTTAGATTTTGTGTGTCTGCTTGTCTGAGACACGACAGCGTTCATTTCGTAATTTTGTTCTGAAATTTGTGTTGAAATTTCAAGAGAAGGGTTCGAAGATTAAATTCCCGCCTCAAATATTTTCGGAGATATTCGCGTTAGATGGCTCAGTCCATTTTTTTTTTTAGCAGCGGTGAGAAGCGAACCCGATCTACAATGCTAGTGGCACTACATGGCACTACATAAACAACACAAAGCCGTTTGGGTATAAGTGCTAAACGAGATTTCTTTAGTGTGAAGAATGCAAAAAATATTTACAAATAGTAAAAACAATTAAAAAAAATTATTATGGTTAATTTCACGCCTTGAAACAACCCAGTCGCTGCAGCAATTCTCGCGCGTGGTTGCAGAACTACCAGATGCGCTCGTAAAGATCGTGGTTGGATTCATTCGCTTGCATTGATGTTTGCTTGCATTGTGCGCTTCTCTTTTCGCTTGCGTGTAAGATGGAAATGAGAATGTGGAAAATAACTGATAGGTTAGAGCATCTCTCGCTCGTCCGAGTAATTGTGATCTCGAGAATTCAGTTAAGTGCCTCAGTGCCCGGTCACCCTTGGTATAATTGTTTCTTTTCCTGGGTAGTTTTCGAAAAATGATATGTATCATATGTACTGGCATTTGGAATGTAAGGTCTACAGCAGCGGCAACAACGCCGTATTGGCTGCGGGACTAGCATCTGGAGCCGGTCGTAGAGCTAGCTGCAACGGGCACTGGACGAAATGGAGGTGAAAACAACAGCGTCTTTGGTCTAGCAGACCGACGTTGAGAGGGTGGATTTCTTAGGCCTAAAATTATGCCTTTTTTTTGTTGGCAGCCGCTGTAATTTTCTGCAAGTGGAATCTTTGCTTTTCCAATTTACGATGTTCCGATTTACGATGTTAATTATGTTCTGTCCAATCCCATATGCTGCAAAACATAATTATGTTAAGGTAAATTTAGAAAAAAAATTTCACGCTATATTTTAGGTCTAAGAAATTCATTTTCACACCACTGGCGCAACTGAAAGCCACTACCTTAAAGAGACAAAGGTAGACTTCAAAACAAGAAACCAGTCGGACAACTGGAATTCTCTTGGTTAACAATTTTTATGCACTGATAAATTTTTGCACCTCATACGGGCGCTTCATCAGACCTAAAAGAACGGGAATACAAGTTTAAAATATACACAAGGCACTTCCAAACAGAGAGCAAATATAACTACATTTGTTTTTTTTTAAACTGCAACCTACTGATCCATGATTGGATACTTAGTTGTAGGATTTAAGCCATTTTTTTTTGTTTAGAGTAATAGCCCATGCCTCCAATTTCAATCAGATCTGCTGGTTTTTCTTAACCCTCAAAAGCATGCAATGAGTTATGACACTTTTTTTAAAGATAGTTGGGTCGGTCGTGGGATTCGAGCCAGCATTGGCTTGGTTTGGAGGCAGGGATGCTGACCACTGGGCTGTGGCTGCTCGCTTTGCTCGGGGTCCCCGGGGCCCCCTTACGAAGCTCATGTCGTGTCTTGGACTCTGTTTTTTTGGCCGAGAAGTGGCGTATTGCGATTCTGTTTTTTGGCTGAGAAGTGACGTGTCGCGACTCTGTTTTTTGGCCGAAAAGTGGCGTGTTGGACTGTTTTTTGGCCGAGAAGCGGCGTGTTGTGACTGTTTTTTGGCCGAGAAGTGGCGTTTTGTGACTATGTTTTTTGGCCGAGAAGTGGCGTGTTGTAACTCTTTTTGGCCGAGAAGTTACGTTGCGACACTGTTTTTTGGCCGAGAAGTGGCGTGTTGCGACTCTGTTTTTTGGCCGAGAAGTGGCGTGTTGCGACTCTGTTTTTTTGGCCGAGAAGTGGCGTGTTGCGACTCTGTTTTTTGGCTGAGAAGTGGCATGTTGTGATTCTTTTTGGCCGAGAAGTGGGGCGTTGTGACTCTTTTTGGCCGAGAAGTGACGTGTTGCGACTCTGTTTTTTGGCCGAGATGTGGCGTGTTGCGACTCTGTTTTTTGCCCGAGAAGTGGCGTGTTGCGACT
>JAHWFP010120243.1:11052-30345 GCA_023313725.1 Lithobius niger | reverse complement strand
ACAAGAACATTACCGAACAACCACACAGGCAAATATAAACTTGATTTCTTCTGGGACCAAAGACGAAGTAAAAAAAAAATTGAAAACACTAAACAATCCCTTTTGCCTGTCAGCATTTCAGCCTTTATGAGACTACGATGCCATTCTGCACACTTTCCATCACAAGTATGGATATATCAGCCATTTTACAGGGCCCACGTAGGACCTATCGAAGTCCTCTGAAGTTGGGTTGCCTGGGAATAAAGAATCATGGCCAAAAGGAAATAAGGAGGGGAAAAAAACGATATACTGCTAGATTGGGCTGCTTGAACCAGCCTGCTCCTTGGAAGTTGGGGTGACGACCGCACGGGGCCGCAGTTCAGCCCCCATTGGCACCACACTTGACCGGGTCAATAAAAAAGAGCGCGAGCTCCAGCCGCGTTTGCTTCTTCGTGATAGCGGCAATGGGATTTGGAAAAACCTATGAACAGAGTAGATATGGAGCTATGAGTTTTAAAGAGTATTGTTGTTGTTTTGATGTAAAAGTTCTTCGAAAACAACCGACACAGAAAATTAGTTCCAGCCATTGTTGAGGAAACAATTTTCCCTTTTTTGGTCGTTATAACATAACACACTATGATAAAAAAAAAAAAATAGGCAAATAAATAAGCCTGAACTCTAATTGGTATAATTTCTGATTTTTAAAGACCTTTCTCCACCGTTTTTTGAATCGTTTCGTGCGCTTACTTCCAAACGACTATCGGCAGGAACTAATTAAATAAACAAAACTGCATGATTTTATTGTAAAATGTTCTTTGTTCTTTATCCGTGTTGTTATCTATACTACATTTAATTTGTTATTTATTACCACAGTCACTTAGTTGAAACCACAGTTCACTTATGTATTACCACAGTCACTTAGTTTTTATTGACTAATCGTAAATACATAAGAGTTGACTAGCAAATAGCTTTCGGCGAGCGAGAAGGTCTCGTTGCGTAAACGCGCCCTTAAACTGTGCAGCTTTAGGGCCACCGCGCACACAGCGGCCAGGTCGCTGCGGCCAACGAGAATGCTTACGGTGTATGTAGCAACGGGCACTTGGCCGCAGCTGCCAGCCTGTCGCCGCGGCCACTGGGATCTCGGGGGCGGCGTGCAGGCGGCCACAGAGCGACCATACTTGCTCGAGGTTCATTTTTCACCACGTGATCGTGAATTATCAATGAAAAACGGAGGTGGCTGCGCGGCCTGTCGCCGTGTTTTGTTGGCCGCGCGACCTGGCCGCTCAGTGCGCGGGCACCCTTATGCCAAGTATGAGTGTAGAAAGGGAAAAATACACCCGTTTTCTTCTTAGTAAAATTGGTAAGAGCAAGAGCCGTTCATCAAAATTGAACAGTATTGAACAAAAATTATTTTGTATAATAATAATAAGTGCATTGTTGGGGACCCCCCCCCCCCCACTGGGACTCTTCTTGCGTTGGGCCCCGAGGGTACTGCCTGAACTGCCTTGTGTGGGTAATAAGCCATTGCTTATGGCAGGGGAAAAGACAATTGCAAATCCCAACCCAACTTTCCTCCCGTAACACAGCGACGTTAGACGGCACTGACTGTTCTAACAAAACAAAGAAATTCTGGCGGCGATTCAAATTGGCTTTAAACCAACTAAAACGGCAATTGCGGCCACGTGTGCGTCTTGGATGCCCTGAAATGCATTTGATCGAAGAAAGTATGCTTGAACCGGCTCAATTTTGAACATTACCAGACTTTTAGAGAAGAAGAAATATCTGGTAACCCGGGGATTCGATCCGGGAAACCGCCGATCATCGTAGGGGCCGAAATATATTGTCTAGAATTGGCCAGAATAGTTCCCATAGCCGCTGAAGGAGCATGGTAGCCTCTCACGCCACCCTGGCCGGCAGTCCTGGCAGGGACTTTGCCAAGGTCCCCTTTCCAGGGGTTCGACCAGATCCGCAAATCTCCAGCAACCAGTCTGAGCTCTCTCACAGCTCAGCCACGATGACCACTTACGTTGCACACCCTCAAGTCGCTCTAAGTCCTTTTTTTAAGAACAGGATCCGTACACGGCGTTGAATTCCTTGAAAAGTCTTAAATTTTAAGCCATAAATTAAGGGCTTTAAAAATCTTGAAAATTGGAATTTTTGTTGTCGGAGTCTTGAAATGTCCTTGAATTTTGTGAGTGTACTTTGCTTGGAAACAGGTTAATGCCATAACAGTAATACTAATTAACAGTTTGATCAATTTACAACGTTAAATACAAAACGCATCTTTTCTTTAAACCGGTGCTACGCATGGGGCCCAGCCAGTAGAAGTGACGATTCGTAAGCTTGTTGCCTTGGATATCGAAAATCGTCGCTAGGGGTGACGTCATAAAAGTCGGTCTGGAACTCTCTAGAAATGTGGAGTTCTTCTGCCCATGCGTTACAGGTAGCCACTGCATTGCCTAAGTATAAATGCAAGGTCAATGGCCCCTGAAGACACACAATAAAAACAACATTAGTTAACACACTAAGTTGGCGACGTTCAAAAGTGGAACTCGCTGACACTAATTTAGGTATAAGTAATAGTTATTGGTTAAAATCGAGCGGTTATCGTTTTTTAACCAACGGGTGCGATTATTGGCCGGCTCGAGTATGCAAATAGGTCGAGGGCGGCCCCGAGCCTATTTGCATACAAAACCGGACAATAATCGTACCCGTTGGTTAAAAATCGATAACCGATCGATTTAAACAATAAATTATTTAAATCACGGTTGGGACGTCAAGCTAATTCTTATTTAATTAAAACGTTTTGTGTTTGTGAAAATTGCTTCAAGAAATACGGTAATACCTTATGTCAAATCAGTGAAGGTCATTCCATTTTAATTTGTGGAGGGGGAGTGGGTGTTGGACGATTCCTTTGGCAGGTAGGCAGACTGTAGGTTACGCTCAAGTTTCTGGAAGGTGGGTGGGAGTTAGACGACGCGTCGTTTCGCAAAGCTTGGCTTGTAAGCTAGCTCGCTCGCTCTGTTCGGAAAGAATAAACTTCGATATGTGATGAAGCAGGGATAGAAGGACATTGTGCCGACATTCTCGCAAGGTAAGTAATTCTTTTTGTTCGTTTGTAGTTTGAGAACTGTTTCAAATCACCAGTAATACCCTAATAGGTGAATCGGTAGGAATGAAGGTCATTCCATTTTAGGTTGTGGAGGGGGGGGGGGAGAGAAGAGTTATACGGAGGGAATAAACTTGGAATTGGCCAGCCAGACATGTGAGCGTTAGCAGGTAAAGGATTTCATTTGGGATATCCCGGCAAGTTAAGTAATTCCTTTTGTACGTTTTCATAGCGTTACGGTTTTAACGCTGTATAATTTTGGTTGTGGTGTGTGCGTTCCCGTCGCGTGATCCGGAAGTGTCAAAAGTGTTGAGTTATCGGCAAAAGTGTGGATTATCGGTAAAAGTGTGGGGTGTCTTGATAACCCACACTTTTTGCGATTACGCACACTTCCGCTCACGGTTAACGGGATATACCCTACGGAAATTTAGCGTGGCGTTGAGTTAGCGTGACGTCACAGCCGTGGTTTAAAATGAAATAAATGAATAGAAAAAAATTAACTAAATAAATGAAAATAAATTTGTCAGACAGATCCATTTCTTTTGTGATCGATGCCCCCATCGGACTGGCGACTGAAAGAGAGAGGTGCCGTGCAAGTGCAAGCAATTTTCGACAGATGGGACATCTGAGCAAATACTGTTTCACTGACTAAGTTATTGCATCCCTCCAAAGATGTAACCAAAACTGAACCACGACTACTAGCCATATTCCACCAATTTAGGTTAATTTGGAAATCTGCAACCCCTTGATAAGCACCACGACACGTTTTCATGCAAGTCCTTTAACTGTGGGGTTGGCACTTGGGGAGCTGTCATACGTACTAAAAACCCCTACAGACGGTCACGTTTATTACACTGCATTTAAAATGTCAAGCCTCAACGGGTCACTTTATAAACAATCTAGAACCACTAAAAACAAACCTACAATAAAAATACTAAAAATTACAGCCTGCACATTCCCGAAAATTATTAAAAACACAATGCAATTTTTACCACAAAAATGTTGGATCTCGCCCGTCAACACGTGAAAGAAGTAAAGCAATCTTGGATCCAAATTACACTAAAACTTTTTTTCCTAAACAAGTAAACCAACTGCTCCATAATTGAATATTTCGTAGTTAAATTGAGAGGCCTATTTTAATTATGGTTCGAGCCTAGCACCCAAGTACCTTTCCTGAAGCACCACTAATAACCAGTTGGGTTTAGGGTAACCAGATGTACGGTTGGAATTTGTTTTGAAGTCTTCCTTGTTTGAGGGCGTGGTTGTGAATTTAAGAACCAGGCAAACAGGCATTTTATTTTATTAATTTATTTATATTATTTAAGTCACGATATTTCTGTGACATGTAAACCTCAAAACGTGAAAAGTGTATGAAGTCACCCAAACAAATTTGCAAATACTTAAACTAATTTTTTTTTCTTTTTTTTTTTTTTAGTTTTGCCAAATAAATTCCTATTGTTTTACGCTAGCAAATAAAAATTTAAGCCATTTAAAAGTCTTTATGAGATAGTTAAAAATTGGTCAAAACGTCAGAATTGGTCAAAAAACGGCACAAAGTATGAATTTTAGCGGTTGGGCAAAGATTCAGGTCAAATGTTATTTAAGGCGCCTTACGCGCCGTTAACCCAAATGTTTATCGTTGCCTGGCCTCACAATTTCATTTTTTATTTATTTATAAAAGTGTAAATGACTTGATTACCCCGTTAGGCCTAAATACACCCCCCCCCCCCCCCCCCTGCGGCACATATTTCTTCTCCAGCGTATTTCAATTTTCCTCAAACCGTATTTTTCAATTCAAAATGCCGCATCGCTAAGCTGCATCCTATGTGTACGAGTCCTCAGGCAGCACCATCAACGAATGTCTTTTTCGGTCGGAGAGAGAGAGATTTAACCTCGAGTGGGAAAAGAAGGGTCGATTTCAAGCTCGGGAACAGTTCCAACGAAGCCTCTCACCCGTCAAGGTTAGGGTTACAAAGAGAAATTCATTTCCTCTATGGCATTTTAAAAGACTTCTCCCGTCAGCGAGACCTTAGTGGCACGAGTGCACAAAACGTCTTATGCTGATAAGGCGTACTTTTAGGCTTCGGTAAATATTGTATTTGCCATTTTTCACTCGCGTCATCACCTTCAGTTATGAGGGGATAGAAAAGCGGCTAACGCAAAGAATCCTTTTTCACGACTTCCTCAATGTCGGGGAAAGTTTTACAAAGTCAAAAACTGGCACAGAGCCAAAAAGGAATCCAACACGGCCATTACTTTCAAAGCTGCATTTTCTTCGCCGCGTATACGAGACGGTGGGGCATTGTGTATCACAATGGCCGTGTTGAATGCAGAACTTGTAGAGATCGACTACTTCGTCCGGGAAGAGGCCAGACCCCTTGCTCATAAACTCAAGTCTTAATCCCTGTAGTAATTCGCCTTCGTGGAAAGCTCTTCCAGTTTTGGGGGTTGAATGACTGGAAGTGAAATTGGACGATCAATCGGGTCTGTCTCAGTTTAGTACTTTTTAAATTCTCGGGAACCGGAGAAAAACGTGGAAGCAGGGGGTTGCGTGGTGGGCGCAGTTTACTGTCCTTGGTTTATCGTCCTTGGTTGTAGGGCAACTTATCTGTTGTTGGAACACCCGAAGTTCCGGTTTCATCAATGTGTTGTGTGTGTGTAGAAAACAAATTGTTTGTCCCAACAATCCACCGTAGTAACAACACGCGTTTCCTCCTGTTTCCCCCCGCTGTCTGTCCCTGCATCCCGCTTGTGCCCCGGTTGATGATGACGTCACTAAATAACGCATCCGATAGTTGCTGTCCGTCGGAGTATGCTCCTCTCATAACGAAATGAGTATATTGTTCTAAGGTGGAAGCACATCCCAGCGACCAGCACCGTCGTCTTGAAACCAAGGGAACAACGGTTCTAATCTCGCAACTGAACTATGCGAACATTATTATCCTAGAAATAACGTAGTACAGTACGCCACCTTTATGCACTTACGTTTTATTCAAGTGATGTGACCCGGATTTGAACCGGCGAACCAATCCATTTCTAGATCACTACCATGTCGCCTTTACCGATATGGTCACTTGTCCACTGGCGACCTTAATTACGGGTTAAGAAATTAAAACCACCAAAACCAGCTAGTCATCAAAAAGCCCAAAGTGCACAAATATGTAATAAAAACACAACGTTTCGGGGACAGCTGATCCCGTTATCAAGTGCAAAGATCAGTAAGCATCAGTAAGATTGAGCAGTAAGCAATTTCCACATTTTTCTTTTACCTTCGCGGAAAACGTACGCCAAAAATTACGATGCGTAGGATTCTAACTGTGTGAAAAATGTCCTTTTTGCTACAAAGAGTCCATAAAGCAAGCGTCAGCTTACAGTTATCAATAAGACGCACGTAAATTTAGTAATAAAGGCCTACTATATCCAAAATTAAAAAACTGACAATGAAACTGGATTTGCGGCTTTTCATCACACAACTGCTGAGAATTAATAAAAACTGGATCTTATCAATTTGGACTAAAAACAAAACAAAGCAAAACTTGTTAAGGATTCCCACCAGGCGCTTCGGCCGTTTAAAGTCGTGATATCAAACACCAAGCACTTTCGCCGAGTTATATCCACTGACTAAGACTTCAACCGTTAAACGAAATAGGCCCACTTGAAAATTGAGCAGTAAGCATTTTTCACATTTTTCTTTTCACCTTCGAATTGTTACTCGGTGGAATGAACTTGGCGAAAAAGCTTGGCGTTTGATATCAACACTTCAAACGGCGAAGAGCTTGGCGGAAATCCTTAAAGGTACATTCTTCCCGGTTGGACTTCCTGAATGGCTAAGTTTCGCAAGATTACTTCAGATGCGTCAATCATGTTGCAAAGGTTATTTATTCGCAGGATGCTCGAATAGAGTGAGAAGGTATGTCCTTTCAACAAGTTTTATTTTGGGGAGATAGAAGCTATACCGGGAATTATAGGAACAAGTGAAATGGCTTGTGTGACGCTTAAATGTGATTCCAACCCACGCCATTCGAGGGGGGGGGGGGAGCAGACAACTACTTGGCCCCAGGTACCCCGAGCAAGGCTAGCAACAATAGCCGAGTGATCTCGTCCTCGTCTCCAAACCAAGTGAATGCCAGTTCGAATCCCGCGACTGACCTAACTATCATTCAAAAAAAGTTACCAGAATTCATTTGGGGCAGAAAGGGTTAAGTGAGAGACGATCCAAACATCGTTTACAAAAATCATTTATTAGTAGCAAAATATTAAGGAACGAAAACTCTTAAAAAACGGTGTGCATCGATATTGCACTTCACAGTGAGCTTGCATGCGAATTTTGCACTGTCAGTACACATTTTTTTGCACTTTATGGGCCAAAAAGTACATACCCAGTATACAGGAATTCGTGGTGGAGGCTGAGCTGGTCCACAGTTGAGTCAGTGATAGCGGTGTCTACATTTCGTCATTAAACCATATTTTTGATCTGTAAATTTCCAACACTGGTTCGTTTCAGAACCTAAATACTTCGCGTGACAACTTGCTCAGTTTTTAGTCTTCTGTGCAGCCGAACCGTTTGGGAAGACTTATTGCAACGACTTTGTCCGTCCGTCCGTCGGTTTTCCAACATCAGAACGGTATACCAGCTAGAGACGACACGGTTTTCACTGTAGATTCTGTGAATAAAAAACACGGCATATTAAACCATCGTTACTTCCTTACAGGCTAGTAGTTTTGATCGTCGCATTCAAACCCTAAGGCTAACATGCAACCGCAAAAACAAAAGGATTTCATTACCGACACACATTAGCTTCATTTAAAATACTCTCAAACCAAACTATCCTTTAGCTGCTCATAACGAAATTAAAACGGCAGATAACAGATAGATGCGGATAACAAAAATTAGGCCTAAAAACTGAAAATTAGGCCTAAAATCAAGTTGACGCGGCAACGTCAAGTTACTACGAGTCGCTACTGGCTTCGTCAACAACCCTGTATATGACGTCTCTCCCATCACTTTGCAAGCCACCACTGATCTGCATACGTGGTGTGTTCGGTAGCACCGGGAGGCACACCATGTTTCAATAATAAATGAATAGGCCTACTGTCCAACCCAATTCTCCGTTAGCTGCTGCTCACGAAATTAAAAACGGTAAGTAAAAATTAGGCCTAAAGTCTTACAATTACGCCTAAAATCTAAAATAGGCCTGAAAGCTAACACATTTTAAACCGACAATTGTGATGGTTACTGCTTTTAGATTATATAGTAGCTCTGTTGCAGTGCGCAAAAGAGGTGTGCGTCTCAACATATTCAAAAGTGGCGGAAGTGTACAGAAGACCGGTTGTAGTCACTGCAGCCGCTTGTTTTTTAATTGGAAACTGACAATTCCCAATGCAGTTTTCATCAGGGATGAAAATCTGAATATTTTAATTTTTTTTTTAAGTTTTTAGGATAACTTTCGTCTTCTCCTCACTTATACGTAAAGTTCATTAGTCTTTATCCAATTCAAAGTTAAGTTAAACCGATTTTTCAGATCGTCAAGAGTCTTTCTGATTTAATTAACAAAGCATTCAAAGAACCGGTCGAACAAACTTTCTTTTCATCATATTATCTCAGGCTCGAAACCTTGCTTTCTAAAGAACCTGTACTAGTATATTTAAATTAACAATAATGCTTTAAGAGCGTTTCCATTTTGTAGGCTTGATTAATCAAAACACGCTGCCACGTCGGGGAGGAGGGGATTATTTTTCTTTGTTGTTTGTTGTCGCTAATTGCTTGGCGGGCATAGCGCTTTTGAATTCTTATTTGCACACCCGTCTTCTTTGTGGGTGCAAATAAGAATTCCAAGCCGTGTAAACGAAACATTCTCTTTTTGTTTCTTCATTGTTGTCCAAAAGATGTTGTTTATCCTGCCGAAGATAATTTTCCATCAAAACGACTCAATTAGCAGGGATTTTTTTTGTTCCTCGGGACATTATAGTCGCGGTTCAACAGCAGGTGTGTTAGAACGTATAAACAACTTCAGGGTCATCCAAGAGATACCTGAGAACATGCAATATTTACCAAAATAATCTGACGTGACCTTTATGAAGGGCCTATATCAGGAGCATCATGAAGGCGAAAGCGCGACACAATTCCTCCCTTTGTCCCACTGTTTGTACTGGTAACTCCATGTGGTCCGGCAGTTGTGAGATTTATTTCGGACTACCAATGATGAAACCATGCCACCCCAACGAAGTTCCACTGATGACGTCACTTACGAATTCAAGTCAAGGATAAAAGGGACACCCGGTCGGCTGGGGTGGTAGCTACGTTCCTCGCATAGCTGCTGTCTCGGTTGGCTTTGGGAATAGTACACGAGACAGAATCAAGTCAACGATTGTGTCGTCACAAACCGGAATGATTCTCGTATTTTAAAATCACAATTTATAATTTTCTAGGCTAGTGTCTTATAATTTTGCTTCGGCGATCTATTGGAATAATTAATTTAAAATTTTTACCGCATTAGTCTATTAGATTTTAGATCTCATGGTAATTATTTGAAAATTACTAGATGTTACACACAGAGATGAAACGTCATGATTATTGTACGCGCGCAATGCATCATTTAGTGACGGGTCGTTAGTAAATAAAGTTCCATTATATTCAACAGAAAATCTCCTAGACGCCACATTTTAAAAAGGATTTTTAGCAAGGGAAAGACTAACGGTAAGGAAATAGACCTTTGGGGCCGTACTTGATGTGGAGGATCGAGAAAAATGTCGCTGGGAGGTATAGCCCTTTAAGATGTCGTCATATTTTAACAACTCACTGTAAATTCGTAAGTAATTCCCATCGTTTGCAGAATGATGTTATGTGACCAATTGTTGTCACAATATGTAACCAACAAACTGCTTGTAGTTAGTGTGCATCATCAATTGTAAAATGGCTCGAGCTCGCTTGGTTTTCTACCCGGTACTCTCAACAATTAGGGGGTGAACCGAATTTGAATTCATTTCACCTCTGCTCCCCACCCATCCACGATCCCAAGGTAATTTCGGCCGTTTAATTAGAATTATTTCCCAATTTTCGAACTTAAACTCAAACCTGACCAACCCTGTTGTTAGTTCAGCACTGCAACCCCGTAGCTACTTAGTTTAGCAGTCCAAAACATGAAATAACCCGAAACTAACTTAGTCCAGCTTGTCCCAAGTAAGCCTAATGCAGTTGACATTCCATTTAGGGCCCTAAACCAAGGTTAGTGTCGCATTTGAACGTCACGCGAACCAGAGCATACTATCGCTCATATTTAAAATTAAAACATCACCAAAACTGAACGACGACTACTAGTCTTGATCCATTAGTTTAGGTTAATTTGGAATTCCGGCACCCCTTTGACTAGCCCCAGGATACATTTGTATGTAAGTCCCTTAACCGTGTCGTTGGCACTGGACGAGCGATAGCACGTACCAACAATCCCACAAGTTATCGAAATAGTGTCCGTTTTGACTTTTGCGGAAAACTTACATTAAAAACTTACATATTTTAACTAATAAATATGTGGAAAATATCCCTAGTGCTGCAAATAGTCAAAGAATGCGTCAGTTCGCAAGAATTAGCGTTTAAACGAACTTAAAACGACGAAGGCATTTTGTTTCTAGAGCCAAGGCCGACTGGAGTGTCTTGCCTGCGACACTGCGTTTCTTGCCTCCCGACGCTACCCCAGTTCTCACACGTGGCGGGAAGACAGAGCTTCTTAGTATTGCTTTTGTAAAACGCGACTTTGGCGATGTTAAATTAACTGGCTTGGACTCAGGGGCTGAAACCTGCTGTTTCTCTCCCGGATGGCCTTGTGCGAACAGTGAATACAGACCGAGAGTCTGAAGTGTACGGCATTTCTCCAAATTATCTCCTTTTTTAAGTCTTCTGTACAGCCGAAACGGCTGAGAAGACTGTTGCAACGACTTTGTCCGTCACCTTTGCAAACTTCCTTACAGCTTTCTAGACGCAACTCAATGAAATAACATTTGATCGTCGCATTTAAACTCTGCAGGAGCACACGGAACCGTAAAAACAAAAGGATTTCGTTAACGACACACATTAGCTTAATTTAAAATAGTCTCGACACCGTGTTGCGTGAGTGAATAGGCCCTCTCTCTAACCAAATTTCCGTTAGCTGCTACTTACGAAATTAAAACAGCAGGTAAAAATTATGCCGAAAAGCTGAACTTAGGCCTAAAATATAAAATTAGGGCTAAAAGGTAACACACTTTTAACCGGCAATTGTGATTATTACTACTTTTACACTGCAATTACAATCGCGCTGCTGCAGTGCGTGATAGGGGTGTGCGCTTCAACATCTTCGAAAGTGGCGGAAGTGTACGGAAGACCGGTAGCTACAGCTGCTTGTTTGTTTTCTGAAGACCTTTGAATATACGATGTCTGTATATCCCTTGGGCCTCCCCACATTTTGCTTCCGTCATTCCCCCCCCCCCCCCTCCATAGGTTTCCCCAAACGTGATGTTAGCACCTCATTTAAGCTCTTTAATGTAACCAACCCACTCCGACGAACCAATCATTTGGCATGAGCTTCTTTAACACCAAATGGGCCCCCATCACGGAGAGCTGAAATAGTTGCGAGTAATTCATGTTCATTTATCGAGGTTTATTTACCAAGCGATAAGCAACAAGCGTCGCGCATGCAGTGATCGTTGCGCCGCCAACTTTGAAATAATTCATTTCAGCTCTGGAAGTCAGCATCTACGAAATAAATGAGTCTTTCGTTTCAGACTCCCCAATTTTGTGGCCTACTATCCCCGAAATTAACCACGTGTCGTCGTTTGGTTGAAAACTGCAAGGCCTTTAGTTGAAACACGGATTCGTCCACAGATGTATAACCCCTGAGAGGGCGAGATCTCACAAAGCACATAAAATGCCACAAATTTTAATTTTAAGCCAATAAATCCCACATTCTGGCCTTGTTCTCCAACAGACAAAGGGAACTTGCATTCAGAACCAAAGAACTGAAGCATAAGTGAATAAAAAATCTACAAAAATGTTCCTACTTTCAATTAACAATGAATGTTATTAGGAATTTCCATGGAATGGAAAAGTGGCTGACTTTTTCAATTCTTTGCCAGTAGATGTATTGTATAGTGTTGCTATACTTTTGGGCGCCAATTGACGTTACTATTCAAGATGGTGGTAACTGTTTCTAAATGCATGTGTCCTTTGTTTGGTTTGAACAAGGCCAGAATATGATTCATGGGCTGAAAATTAAAATGTGTGGCATTTTATGCGCTTTGTTACTTCTTGCCCTGTCAGGGAGGTACTCATCTGTTTAAGCCAATTAATTCGCAAATTCATTTGTTGGTTGACAGATTCTTTCATTTTGCTCATCGACAAATCAACAAAAACAAAACGGATTTATTTAGAGCAGGGGCCTGAAGTCATGCATTCTGTGAACAAATCGTACAAACACCCCATAACGGTAAAGGGACCCCACCAGGGTTTCGGCATAGAAATTAACGTTATGAGAGCCAATATCAGAGCAAATGTAAGTGTAAATCATTTCCTGAACAGCATAAGGAAAATCGTCGCTTTGGTATAACCAGTGGTCGCTGATTAATTATATTTCCATTAAAGTGCCCGTTGTATTACAGTTGATTGTGAAACAGAACAAGTGCGCACGATAACTTAGTTTAGTTTAGTTTTGTGTAGGCCTATTTCGATTCTTCGTACATTATAAACAAAAAGTCTCATAGCAGAAATGAAGCAA
Organism: Lithobius niger; assembly: GCA_023313725.1. Taxonomy (NCBI): domain Eukaryota; kingdom Metazoa; phylum Arthropoda; class Chilopoda; order Lithobiomorpha; family Lithobiidae; genus Lithobius; species Lithobius niger. The sequence goes on along the minus strand of JAHWFP010120243.1, from coordinate 17,511 downwards.
CCGCAACGACCCCCGGAAGGGGAACAATGAAAACGTGCGAGTGTGTCAATTCTTTGGCTTGAAGTTGAAACTGGGACGTTGTTGCCCTGAAAAGAAGTTCAAATTCCCGGGTGAAGCCGGGTACGATGCTAGTTTTTTTTATATAATTTTTAATTCAAGGAGTGTAACCCTTCGCGGATTTTCTTCCCCACAAACAGTTTAGTAGACGAAAAGATAGTTTATTTGTTTTAGCCAAGTTACAACAATGTAATAGTTGTATTTGATTGTGAAACGGAAACAATAAGTTAACCGCGGCTCATGGTTACTCGGCAATGGAGGACAATTATTTTGAGAATTTTCCTGACAGAAAGTTGCTTACTTGATCGTGTACTAAATTCGTCCAATCATAACCGACTTACAGTGGTAACTCTTCAGTAGCTGTGTTATCACTGTAAGTCGATGTTCATTGGCTAAATTTAAAACTAAATCAGTGAGGCAATATCCTGTAGCTTTCATTGGTCGACGCAGCGTAATGCAAAACCGTGCAAAACATGGCGAGCGCTTTCTGAAGTTGATACGCTTTCGGCAGTCACTCGCTTCAAACATTAAACAGTTGACACGTTACGATACCTTTGTTGAATTCATTTCAAATAAAAGTTGTATTTTCCTACCAGAAACAATCCGAAAGGTCTATCTTTCTAAATACGCCCTGTGTCGTTTGTTTGCGTAACCTAGCAACGCCAGAGGTCAAAGACGCATCTTTCATCGTAGCTAATTTAAACTTCTACTGTTTCTCCTTTAAATCACTAAAATAACCAGGTAACGAATAGAGAAATACGAAAATCCGTAAAGATAACCAGTATAAGAATTACTAACTCCATATTTTGCTTAAAATTTCCAACATTTCTAACAAAATGTCAGTGTTTAAAAAATAAGTATCTAGTGTGAAAAACTGAAAGATTTACATTACAAAATATTTTTTATGCGTATAATGCAGTCAGCAAAACTGGTTTTATAAAAATGTTTCCAACGGCACTTTACAAGGCCAGAAAATGCCGGAAAATAGCAAAAATGCATCAGCTTCCGGGGCTCTTATTCGGTTCTCCCTCCACACCATTCGGCTAAATGCCTAGTGTTGCCCCCTCAGTACAAAACCTCAGTGACGCCACTGGGTACAATTATTATTTTTCAAGATTTTCAAGCACTTTTCCAGTCGTGGAATTTCATTATTACTCTCCAATGCAGGTTTTCAAGGAATCGCACAAACCCTGAATTACCTGTAAAGCTGTGCTAAGACGATTAGTTTTTAAACATTTTCCGACGATGTCGTTTAACCAAGTGGAATGCACCAATCATTATCTGATCTATCGTCTACAAGAGTGAAAAATGGTAAAAATGTTTAAAATCAGCAGTAAGGTTTCACGTGGACTAAACAGCACAGCAACACTGTATAGTATCTGAAACCTTAAACAGGAAAGTTTGTGTTCCTTTGCTGTTTTGACTTCCGATCGGTTAAACCTTAAAGGGATATACCTCCCAGCGCAATTTTTCTCGATTCTCCACATCAAGTACGGTCCCAAAGGTCTATTTACTTAGCGTTAGTCTTTCCCTTGCTAAAACACCGTTTTAAAATGTGGCGTCTAGGAGATTTTCTGTTGAATATTACTAACTTTATTTACGTTCGTCCCGAACTTATATGATGCATCGCGCGCCTACAAAGACCTTGAAGTTTTATCTGTGTGTGCGCAGTACTAATTTTAATCGTTTGCTAGTAATTATTATGAGACCAAAACTCTAAAAGACTAATGCAGTAAAAATTAATACTAATTATTCCAATAGATCGCCGAAGCAAAATAATAAGACACTAGTCTAGAAAATTATAAATCGTGATTTTAAAATACAAGAATCATTCCGGTTTTTGACACCACAATCAATGGTTTTACGCTGGTCGGACTATTAGGCGCAATGCCAATTGAGACAGTAGCTACGTTTTTCGCTGCGAGGAACGAAGCTACCGTCTCAGTTGACCTTAGCTGTGGTAAATACGCGGATGTGATCGTCGCGTGGGTGTTAAGGCAGGCGGAAGGTTATAAGGCAGGCCGGATGTTGCTTTAAGCATCAAACGAGTTCGGTTTTGTTTTCTAATCTTTATTATTAGTCGGCATACTTTTAACCCGAGCCGTTTACGTTCAATCACAAGGTAACAATGTTTCTACGATGACTTCGGGCCAAAATATGGGCTTGTCGCAAAGTCACCAGCAGAAAAGTTCAAGGTCCCTTTGCAAGTTTGACCATGTTTACCAAAGAGCAGCCTGATTGGGTGGTCAACTGGCCGAATGCCGTAGGCTGGATATGGCTGTCGGTGACCAACCGAGGATACCATGTTTCTGACCTCCTCCTTTACCACGACGTCCACCTTTACGCCCTTCAACACCCCCCCTCCCCCCCCCTACAAATCCTATCGGTTGACCAACCAAAGCCGCAGGTTGATGGCGCGAGCATCGATTCTCGTTCGTATAAATTCGTCGACAGCTGTTCTGATTCACGCAGCTTGAACGTTTTCCATGACGAAAAAGAAGAAATGTGAAAAAAGAAGAAAAGAAGGAGGTGATGAGAAAAAACAAGAAAAAAGAAGAATCAACAAAATGATGCGAGAACCAATCTTATCTCCCGAGGGATACATTTTTTATTATTTTTTCCCCCTTTTTCTGCGGCTGGCTTTGCATTCGTGTAGCACAAGCGTACATTTTAGACCCTTGACCAGACAACCTGCAGGTTTTCACGGAGCACAGACTTTTTTGACCAATTTTTTTTTTCCTTTTATTGCTCCAAAAATCCGTTTCTGCGTAAAAAATTTCATTGCAGTTATTAAAACAAATGGAATAAATGCAACGAAGAAATTCGAAGCATGTATAGTAAAAGCGCTAGTGGATTGCAGGCACATACTGTAAGGGTACAGAATATACGTCACAAGAGCTAACTGTCATAAGGGCTAAGCGACATCGCTTTGACATCTCACATCGATGTGAACAGGTGGATTGAGTGAGGGCGACGTGACGTCACTTTGACGGCGGTACATGGACCTTCTCAAGTCGACTTGAGTTTAAAGCGCCCTGAAACACTCACATCGATGTAAACTCAAGTCGACTTGAGAAGGTCCATATACCCTCGTGATGGGAGCTAAAATCTGACTCAAGAGCTAAATTTGCCTTACGACGTATCAGCTAAAGTCACATGGGCCAAACGCAACGAGGGCCAAACTTCACAAGAACTAAGCGCATTGCAATCAGACGCAGGGACATGTGGAGATGTAGCTTCTAAAGCGGCCAACTTTTACTTCAGGCTGGATTAACGGGAGGGGGGCGGGAGGAATTCAAAGCTTCACGAGGCAGTTGGTGCTGCCTGCAATTCGTTTCTTTTAGGGATTAACGTCGTAAGCTGTAATGTCGTTTCCTGTTGTAACGCTTTCCCTTTTAGCTGGTGTTTCGTTAGCTGTAATGTCGTTTAGCTGTTGTGACGCTTACCTTTTTAGCTGTTGTGTCGTTAGCACTCACGTCCTTTAGCTGTTATGTATGTCAGTTAGCCGTTACGCCGTGGGTCAGAATTTGCTAGCTCTTAAGACGTTTAGCAGCTATGACGTTTGCCGTTATGTCGTTTAGTTGTTATGACGTCTGCTATTTTGACGCCTAAATATTTTGCGATTATGTAGTTGGCTTTTGTGTCGTTTAGCTCTTGTGTCGTCACGTCGTTTAGCTCTTGTGCTATTTACCTTTTATATCGTTTACTGTTCAGGGCCGGCTCAAGACAATTTTGGGCCCTACGCGGATTCAGTAGCTGGGGCCCACCAGGGTCAAAAGTGTAGTATTAAAAACATTTTGTTATCCTATCTTATCATTCGTGTTCGATTCGAATCATTAAACGATAATTTTTCATACTATCTAGTATCCAAGCCAGTATCCATTTCACTTTTTTTTTTATTACCAAAAAGTATGTATGTGAATCACAAAAACAGTACATAAAGTTGCAAAAATGACAAATTACAGCCACAAAAATCGGGAAAAAAAACAACAAACAAAATCGAAACTAACTACTATAACAACAAACAAAAACTACTTAGGCTGAATAAACAAGTAACATATTTCCCAAAGGAGGAAAAAAAAAGTAAAAGAGAAAGAAGGTAGAGAAGAAAAAAGTGGGGGGGGGAGGGGGTATAGGCAACAATAAAGGAATGTCCATTTTACCGTTTCGTGGTTCTCGTTTCCTATCAGACTACCACCTGCCGACAAAAATACCAGCCGCAAGAACCACTAGTTTCCGTTTTTCGGGTCTGCCTTCTCGCTATCGTAAGACGAGTGCTCCACTCCCGCGCGGGGGCCCCTTTAAATCGGGGGCCCTATATACGCGGCTGCGTTGCTCGCGTACCCCTTGAGCTGGCCCTGTTACTGTTACGTCGTATATTCTTGCTGCGTTGTCACTTAGCTAATCTAACAGTTGGCCCTTCTGATGTTTAGCTCTGTTGCAAATCTTGTATGTTGCCAATGTTTACTGGGGCTAATGGCCAATTAAGTCTTTATCTGTTTAATCTGTCATAGGTTAAATTATCGAGTCAGGGTACTTTACCTGTGGACGCGTTCGGCTGGACGTGCCAGGTTCCAGCATGAAACAACGTGTGGACGCGCGAGGCTTCCAGTATGAAACACCGTCCGAGGGGGCGCGCTTCGCGCGCTTATCATATACAACCTAAACAGTATCCAATTCTAACCTAACCTAACCTAACCAAACCTAACCTAACCTAACCTAACCTAACCTAACCTAACCTAACCTAAGCATTTATGAAACAAGTAAGCGAAATAACTCGCTGACGTCATAATTTGCTGACATCATAACATGCTAACCTCAGCACCTGCCACCAGGATCGCTACGACTCCAGCATCCAACTCGTCCACGGGCATGCCCCTACTGCATCCAGCCTGTCGCATCCAGAGATAAAGTACCCTATATATGAAATTATCTATGCCTTGTTATTTTATTTCCGGTTCCTACCTCTGGAAAATTCCATTACCCGAAATACCCTTGTTATTTCGTGGTTGTCAGGGGTGACCAAACGGCATAAAAGCAGCGTTCCGACTATGAAAAATCAGAAACCCGGCTGGTCCTCCTTGACCCCTGCTAGGCCTTCTGGTTAAGGGAATTTCTGGCTACTAAGCCTTTAGTAGGCCTGTTTTTACTGAACCCTTAGTTAGGGTAGCTTCCCTGGTTAGGTCCAAAGTAGGCTCGTTTCCTTCAGTCCCAAACCTAAACCTAAAGTTCTGACCCTAACATCCCCACTCAGTCTGGACCTCTCTCCCACTTTGCTAGCTTATTTCGTCAAGCTCTTATGACTACGCCCCCATTCATTCACTCACCAGAACTAATCGTAGCCCGGTGATTTCTCACCTATTCATTCGATTTCATACGTAACAATTTATTTTTAAGGTGCGATATCCAGTACAATTCGCCCCGTGGGTTCGCCACCACATCGCCGAAAGTCGACCATACGGTAATGTTTTCTTGGGACATTCCATCCAGCCTTCCGGACTCTCCTTATATTGCTTTTATAAATACTGAAGTAGCCTAAATGGCGCAATTTCATGCATAAAACTGATTGTTTAAATACTTTCTGCTATGAAATGAAACAAGCAGATGGCCAAAAATGTCGAGTGTTTGTACCTAAAACAGAATATGTCACGGAAAACCCACGGTGACTCGGTGTGCAAAAAACTTGGGTGTGGTTCCAAAGTTTTACGAACTCCTTCGATACTTCTGTGGATAACCTATCATGACAAAACACTTTTCTATTGGTCTACCTCAGTTAACGTATTATTAAATACGGATGCAAACCTATTAACGTTGCCTTTTGGACTTTTGGCTTTCCGTCCCGTATAACTCAGTTAACGTATGGTTTTTTTTGTCTTGAGAGATACTTTTCCTAGCTACACTCAGACCCCATACAGGATATAAAGTATGTTTTTTTTTTTAATTATCTGCAGGAAACGGAAGTATTATGCAACACATCTATTTTTTTTTAAAGGGTAGCGTATGGTCTTCAAGGAGACTATACATTTTCAAGCTGCCCTGATGCATCAGTATGGCAAGTATACAAGTATACTTCAGACTACTTGTGTAGATAATCCAAGACCGGTGGTCAAGCTAACGAGATTTCATAAATGACAAAAGTAAATAAAGAGCATACCAGTATCCTTCACTTGTACATGACTCCAAGCTTGATGAACATGCTCCCAAACCATTGTGTTAATGTAAACAAGCATAAAAAGTGCCATTCACTTTCTAAGTTCGTGCTGGCTTTCAACACAGATGAAAATCGACCTTCCTCTTCCAGCATTGTACTGCTTTGTGGTATATGTTTGAAGTCCTCTCTCCAGCAAAACTGAAACTATTAATTTCTCCGTTTCTATTCAATATATTTCGACCAAACTTGGC
>JAHWFP010120243.1:0-11042 GCA_023313725.1 Lithobius niger | reverse complement strand
ACAGTCACTGGAGCGATCAGTCATTGGCAGATAATAACAGTGTTGCTCAGAGTGTTGCGTGTCTCCAATGGGCTATCGTTCACACCCTCCTGGCTATTGGGAAAAGGAAAGAGAGGCGGAAGCACTTCCGTGATGAATTGGCGGTAAAGGGGCAGCAGTGGAAGGCGGAGGAATGGGGTGAGTGAGATTAAAGTCCACTTTTTCACTGCAACACTCTGTTAGGGATTACACGCGGTTTCGCCCACACAAAATGCCCGTAAGTGTTGGTTCGTTTGGCCGTTCGGTCGTTTGAGCGTTATAGGACTCATTTCTCTAAATGGTCCATTAGTAAAATCAAGGGTCGAAGAAGTTTATGAGAATTTGGGAAGGAGGAACTGTGTGACAAACATGCTAGAGAGATGGCTGCCTATTCAGCCAATGCAAAGAAGAAAAAAGCTCCCGATGAGTGATGTAGAAATAAAAAGCCAACAAAGTGTACATGTGACAATGCTAAAAATGCGACGTTTCGGATCACACTACGACCCGTTATCAAGCAAAAATTATTTTAGCTAATGGAGCTAAAGTCAATACATTAAAAAAAAACTACACCTTACGTGTAACCCACAAATAAACAACAAAAGCACAGGCAAAACATTATAAAACGATAAAACGAAACTAAGTCAGGGCAGAACCTGACAATAGGGACCCAGACAAACTCCCTGAGAAGCAGATCGCAAGTGCTGGGACAGTTTCTACATGCGCTTATGTAGATGAAGCCCCCTAGCAGGAAAATTTGAAATTCCCAGTTTGTGGAAGATGGGGATATAATTCGAAAATTGTTTAGCTAATAACAAAAGGTGATTATGGACTGTTGGTCACTGAGTAAGGATGCCGATAGTTTCCAAATTAATTCTGGGTTGGTATTATTTTTCATGAAATAGAATTCGGGTATAGACCCCCAATTTGTAACATAGCCTACCCCACAGATTAAAGAACTCTCCGCTTACATATACGACACTGGCGCGCTAAGTGGTACTTCGTTTTCTTTTCTGCTGAGCCATACTCCGCACTAGATTCGCCAGCAGGCGCAGCGATCGCCCGCGAGGACGCGGTATAATTAGAACAACTGTTGCAGAAAATACGCACGCATGCGCTGTGGTTTTCATAACGCTGCTGTAGCGGGAGTAGGTTTAGATAGTTTTTGCGCTTCAGTTTCGCTATCTGCTAGTGACCTCTGGCGAATAAAGTGCGAGAACATGAGTCATCGCGCCGACGCGTTGCTGAAACGAGGCCCCATTTTCGAAGCGCTGGATGAGGTACGAGTGATGTATCTGTGAGAGGGAGAGTTCTTTAATCTGTGGCCTACCCAAATTCCATTTCAAGAAAAATATTAACGACCCAGAATTAATTTGGAAATTATCTGCATCCTTACTCAGTGCCCACCGGTCCATTATCACCTTTTGCCAATAAGTAAACATTTTTCAGAATATATCCTCATCTTCCACAAACTGGGAATTTCAAATTTTTCCTACTAGGGACTTTTCCTATATAACAACATGCAGAAACCAGCCCCAGCACTTGCGATCTGCTTCGCAGGGGTTTGTCTGGGTCCCTATTGTCAGGTTCTGCCCCGACTTAGGTTCATTTTATCGTTTTATAATGTTTTTACTTGTGCGTCTGTTCTTGATTTAAGGTTACACCCAAAGTGTAGTTTTTTTATGCCTTCACTTTAGCTCCTCTGGCTAAAATAATTTTTACCTGATAATGGGTGGTAGTCTGACCCGAAACGTCGCATTTTTTAGTGCAGTTACATGTGCACCTTGTTGGCTTTTTATTTCTTTATCTTCAGCCAATTGCAGCTAGAGGGCAGCAGGGGGTTCAACTTGTAATTTTCTGATCCCTCAAGTTCCCTCGGTAAAATTACTTCGCAAAGTGGGTTAGTTTGGCCTTATTGGTTACCTAAACATAGCTTAGTAAATAATCATCGCTAAGAAGCCCATAAATGTGTGGTTTTGTCTGTCACGTGTATGTCCATACGTCAACAAAATAAGCTTTTCTGATCACAATTTTGCGCATACTGGCTAACAAACATTGATTTTCGTTCGCTTCGCTCACTCAATCACCGCATCTCCCTTACCACTGTAACACCTTTCTTTCTTGCCTGCAGTGACACTGTAGTGCCACCAAATTCCTATAAGAGGCACTGTGAACAACTGAGTATTTCCAGTTTTACGTCCTTCTTCGCCCTTGCCTTCTGGGGATCATGGACGTTTAATTTTTGCGAACAACTGCGAACATCGACTTATTTTCAGCATCGTTATAATCTGTTTAATCTCAGCTTACGCTTCGCGACTGGCATTTACTGATTTGCATTGTTGTCTAATACAACGTTTAAAGTAAAGTAAAACAGTGAAACTCATCACTTCAGGTCCCGTAACTCTGAAACGGCATAACCAATTGAAATTCTGTGTTAAGGTGCAAATCTGCACCACGGTAGTTGTTCGTGGAAATCATCCGCACCACCACACACCAAATATTAACAATGGAGATGCAGGAACAAAACTGACAATAATTCGGCACAGTAGTAAGGCGGTTCATAAAATTTTTTTTTTAGAAAGTTGCATCTCCCCTGATTCTATTCTAGTCCTTTTGGGCCAAGAACACTAAATTTAATTTTTTTTGAAAATCGAATTAAATTTAGACCCTGCACATTGTAACGGACTTTTTTGCATATAAAATGTATAGGCAAAAACACAGTTTTTAGTACAAAAAACACATAAACCCTTTAATATAGAAGTTTCAAATTATTTATACATAGTTTTACTCATTCTGATCTTCATTTTAACATTCAGTACCAATTTTGTCGACACTACACTATTTCGAAATCTTTCCAGGAACCTTTACGTGATTTTTCATTGATGCTTTGATCGTTGCGTTGTGTCTCTTCTCGCCAATTCCTTTTTGCGACAATCTTGCCACTTCTTTAGTTGTGCAGTCCACCATCTGCATGTGGCACCTGAACATCCGGAACAAAAAGCGGTGCTGCCACTATGGTTAAAACTTCTGTATTTGTAAGCTGCTTCTGTACCAGCTTGGAATCATGGACAAAATCGGTTTCATGCCACTAATCATCACGCGCCACTTCTTAGCTTTGAGATCAATTGCTGGAACCTAAACAGGCAAACATCAGTGTCAGCCGGAGCAAGATGTTGTGCCATTGTATGCACTATTATGTTGACTGAATCGATACGATCAGATTTTAGGATGGAGGCCAATTGTGCTAGAAGTTGGTTTTCTGCATGCACGAAGGACGTGTTTCTCCGGATGCAGTGCGGCACAACTTCGTTTGCTTGCCTCTCTTCAATTTTGTCGTTAGTCTTCATTAGGAAGAAAAGATTTTCAAGATGATCTGTGGTGAGTTCGTGTTGTTTGATCAAGAACCACATCATTGCACTCGTTATCACTTTAACGATGTACACAGGTCTACATTCACGGTGAACATGTATTCAGGTGACAGATGCCACATGTTGTGGTTAGCCATCTACTATGCATGGACCAATCATGATTATAGCTCCAGACCTGATCAAAATTTCTGATATTTGTGCAGAAATGAGTTTCCATAGATATTTTTGGTCGGATAAGATGTCCTTCGAAATACCATCGGGGATTTATTCGCGAGGCTGAGAACAGAATGGGAGAAACGTTTGTATCCAAGAATTGGCATTTCTAGAACATTTTGCAAGATCGTCCCTAGATGCCCAGAATAATGTATTAGCCTGGATGAAGGCCTGTCAAGATAAGTAAGGATCAGTATTCTCGATGGTCCTAGGTGCTGGGCTAATACATTCTCCGGGTCTGGAGAAGATGTTGACGAACGTTCTGGAATTACCAATTCGGGGATGCAATCGTTTCTTCAGTCCTCAGCCTCGTCAAAAAATCTCTAATGATATGTGAAAGGACCTCTTGACCGACCAAAAATAGCTGTGGAGATTGGTTTCTGCTCTAATATAAAAAAGTTAAATAAGATCTGAGCTTCTCACAATTGGTCCTTGCAGATGGCTAACTACAACGTGTGCAACTGTGGCCTGTTGCGTGTATCGTGAATGCAGCAAAGGTTTTATTCATATTACCTGTGTACATCGTTAAAGTAAGTGCAATGATGCCGTTCTTGGTCAAACAACACGAACTCACCACAGATGATCCTGCCAATCCTTTCTTCCGAATGAAGAGAAATGACAAAATAAAAGATAGGTAAGCAAATGAAGTTGTGCCGCACTGCATCCGAGAAACACGTTCTTCGCGCATTTAGAAAATGTACTTCTAGCACAATTGGCCTCCATCCTGAAATCTGATCGTATCGATTCACTCAACATGATAATAGTATGTACAATGGAGCATCATCTGGTTCTGGCTGACAGTGCTGTTCGACTTTTTAGGGTTCCAGCACTTCATATCAAAGCTAAGAAGTGGCATGGAACAAATTTTGTCCATGATTCCAAGATGGTACAGAAGCTTACAAATACAGAATAACTTTTAACCATATTGGCAACACAGCTTTTTGTTCCAAATGTTAGGTGCCACACATAGATGGCGGAGTGCACAGTTAAAGAAGTGGCAAGGTTGTCACAAAAAGTAACTGCCGACAACAGACAACGCAACGATGAAAGCATCGAAGAAGAATCGCGCATGATTCCAAAAGAGGAGTTCAGGAAATATTTCGAAATAGTGTAGTGTCAACAAAATTGGTACTAAATGTTATAATGAATACCATTATGAGCAAAACTATGTCGAAATAATTCGAAACATCTGTATTTAAAGGGTTTATACAATTCTTAAAGTAAAAACTGTATTTTTTCCCATACGTTTTATACGCAAAAATCCGATTTTCAAAAAAATTTATATTTAGAGTTTTTGGACCAAAAGGACTAGAATAGAATCAAGGGAGATGCAACTTTCAAAAATGTTATTTTTACGAACCGCCTTACTCAGTAGGCCTTAAATATAAAGATACTACAATAGAGCGGAGAGGCAGTAACTCCATGTTAGCTACCGAGGTCACATCTTGTACCAGTCGATGAATTAGCTGCAAGGGGCACTGAAGGTAAAACACAAACGGCGTCGTTAATCTAGCTAATGTTGTGAGTGCAGCTTCTTAATCCTATTGGGGTCAATTTGGCGAATCCCTCACACTTCAGAACATAATTATATTAGGGTTGTAAATAGGAAGAAAAAAAGATTCCACTTGCCAGCAGCTGCCAGTTGCCAATAAATCCAAAAATTTGAGCATTTTTAGGTCCAAGAAATACGTTCTCATAGCATTGGCTTGACAAACTACACTATAGTGTCCGCGGCGTATCTTGAGTTCGCCCCAGAACGACACGGATAATCAATTGTATGTTTTTGGTAGCAGAGTGCCTTGTTGATATCCAAGATGGTTACAAAAACAATGGCGGCCGTCGATTAGTGCCGCCCCATCCAGGAAAACGTAGCCGCTCATACAATAACTGCAGGACTCAAGTTAAACCGCGTACACAGTAACGGTTTTACCTCCGCGTATATCACAGTGAGCTATGTCCCATTGAGCGTATGTCCTATTGAGCTAGTTGCAACGGGCACTGGGATATACACAATATGGGGAAGATGTTAAAGTTCTCCTCCTCAGGGATGGTGTGTCCCTCCGACAAGCCAACCCATTTTTCTTTTGGCGTAGCTTGTTGGCAGGAGACCTTGGTGGGGGAGATCCAAGGGTTTTGAAGAAATGAAATGGGTTAGAATGACGGGACCAGTCCCTACATTTTGTCCCATTTAAAAAAGGGGCCTAGTTTGTCGGTGGTGGACCTTGACGGGAGCTATCAGAGAATCAAAACAGGTTTGAATGACGTGGTGGTCCCAGCATTCTGTGCCATTTTTTTTAAATTGGTGTAGCTTGTGCCTTGACGGGGGAATCGATACCTTCCATCCATACCTGGTTCCAGACACGAACTGAGCAATTAATATAAGGCGTTATTGCATTGCTCTGCAGTATAGGCCCAATTGATCAAATCTAGGGTGCCAACACTAAATCCTTACTGGATGGTGCCACATGTATTTAGGCTTATACGCTTGCAGTAAGGGAACAGAATGATCAGAAAATGAGCGTGTGCACCTAGTTCCCTCTAGGAGCGATCGTTTGAACTAGCAATTGTGTCCTTAGCGTGTTTATGTAGGCTCTCCTATCTCTTGGTGAACGGCAATAAAACTCTAATGCAGAACGAAGCATGCTTTTGGCTAAGGGAGAGAACTTATGGTTTAATATTGAATTTTTACATAGCACTAGTCATACAGGTGGTTAACAGGATTTCCCTTTTTTTGTGGGGTTGTTGTTTATTTTCTTAGGAAAGGAGCCATGTACCTTGTTTACTTACCTGTATAGCAACGGTTATTTGTGGGGTCTATGGCTTACCCCTAAGAATTCCATGGATGGAATTCACTCACTTCCCTAGCCTATTCCATGAGGTCACTGCTAGCCAAAATATTGTCAGTCTTTCCTTGGGAACCCTGACTTTTACCTAGGCATCCCGACTATCATCTCAGGAACCTCGACTTTAATCTTTGGTGCCTAATCTCGATTTTTGGATTCCTAAAGGGAAAAAGTTAGGATTTCTGCGAAAAAAAGGATTAATGCAAACGTAGCTCATGTGCTCCAGACTAAACTGCAGCTTCAGACATTAGGAATATCGCAGCAGCAAGATCTTCCGTGGGGCAAGCTTAATGACTTGTGCCCATCTGGCTCCGAGTTCTTTAACTGGGTCACAGTCTTGAAATGGCCTTTGCTGGGGTCGATGCCCTTACAATGCCTTCCAAGCTGGTTTGGTGATGCCGCCCAGGGATTATTGACTACACAGGTTAGGTGGGTTAGTTCATTCAATGGTAAGCAGCAGACTAACAAACAGTGCAAGATTTCCGCGAGATATATTGGCAGTTTTTTTTTTTAACTCGACGTGTCTTATGTTATTATCCAACATATTTCCATTGAAATTGTTAGCTTGGTTGAAGAAGGATACTCAAAATTTATGGTAAAGTACGCAATAATGTATTTTTTAATAAATTAAAATAGTGAGTAATAATGTATCAAAAAAGCCTGTGACCTATCATGAACACCATTTGTTGATTACTTACAACCTAGGTTAATAGAAGAAGCAAAACCTTTTGCTAGGTTTTACAAGCGTATGTATCATCTGCAAGAAAAAGCCGCGTGTTCACTGGTAGGTCTGTTTATCTGGACATCGCAAACTGCGTGGAATCCAGGGTAATCTGACATGTTCAAGCCGATGACAGCTGTCATTCGGTAATAGCTCCTCCAAGGCTTTGAAGGCAGCTGCCCCTACCCTCAAACATCCTGATGCTACAGACGTAGCTACCAATATCAATCTACAGAGTTACTCACTCAGAACTCCGTTGGTACAACGGAAATAATTCAAACTCTCATTCCTTGTCTCGCTCAACTAGCAACAACCACCCACCCATTCCAAACAAATGGCTTCACAGAAGCCCATAGAATACCAATCGCATTAATATTGCTGCTGGAATGAGATATGAACTAAACACAACACGGGTATCAAATTGTGGAAAGTGATTTTAGCTCCTTCGACACAAGGTATAAAGAAGCATTGCAAGAATCTTGGTGAATTATAATCAAACTAAACACCAGTCACTGCAGTTTCATTTCTCTTTCTGAGAATTAATATGGGTACCATTATAACACAAATTGAGTGGAGAAGAAAGAAATAAGGCTTCAGCCAATCAACCATCGAAGACAAAATCTAATCAAAATCAAAATTGGTATGATTCATTGATTCACTGATGCGTTTGGAAAACTGATACGTTTGGAAAAGGATCACGTATCAATAACTAGCTGGCTTCTGTATGACTTTTTGTTTTTTTAATTCTTGCGTAAAGCAAGAAAGACGGAAGTGGTTAACATGGCTGGAAATTTGGAGTATCCTCAAAAACGTTTACAAGTATGAAAAAGAAAACGTTAGTTTTTCTCCTTCTGTTCCTCTGACAACAAGCAATAAACGTCCAGGGGCGTACTGGCCGTACGGGGAAAAAATGGACGTTTCCCATGCAGAGGCGCCTCAAGCTTTAAAAACGTGGTGGGATCCATGTTCCAAATATCCCTCCCCCCCCCCCCCCGATATATTTTTTTTATCCAGGTAATGTAATCTGGACAACCACACAGCCCGCTAACCAGACCCCAGTGTTGCTTTTTTTTTTTTAACAATTACCAAAAATGAAAAAAAAAATACGTTTATATAATTCTTTTTTTTTTTTTATCGGGAAGATGCTGTGTCATAGCTAGTCTGGTCATGCCGGCATTCGCTATCTGAAGTAAAAACTATAATAAACTTTTAATAATTTCTTTAATTTTCATCACTAAACCATGCTCAGTGGCTGTTTGCTGTGACGTCACCATGAGTTAGCCAATGGCGAACGAGAACAACGGCTGTTTGGCCCATCTGATTGGACTAGCCCAGTCACGTGATACGCACGTCACAGCAAACAGCCATGGCGCGTGGTATAGTACTGTCAAACCATCACTCTCATAAATACTTATATTTATCTTTTCTAATAAACAGTAGGCTTCCATCGCTGCGCGAACGTGCTTTCGGTGCGTTCGGAAAGTCAGGTCAGGCAACGTCTAATTAACAGCACAGCTCAGTTGTTGGGCGCTATACGAGCCTACATCAAGACACGCAAGCAGTTCACTTCGTTTTAAGCATGCTACCGACTCGCAGCCTAAATAACTAAAACTATAGATTAGGAAGTTAACTAGATGTACCGTCTCACCTCTTCCCATCCTACGCGGACCCACAGCGGAAGTTGCGGCTACTAATACCTTTGCTAATGCTTTTGCCTTCGAAGCAGCACGAAAGCAAAGCATTAGCAGAGGTATTCGTAGCCGCAACTTCCGCTAGAGGTCCGCGTAGGATGGGAAGAAGTGAGACGGTATATCTAGTTTACTTTCTAATCTATGCAAAAACTATGTGAAGGCACTGAAATGTAAACTAACCAATTATTTTTAACGGCCATTCACTGGACAAAATAGTAAAAACAAGCCAGACTAGCAATGAAGATTTACTATAGAGCGATTTATACTGGAAAAAGTGGTGGGGCCAAATGGCCTAAATTGCAAAAGTGGTGGTGCCATGGCCCCACCGCCCCCCCCCCCCTTCTCCGGCGCCTATGTTCCCATGGGATCTTTATGCTCCGGGGTCCTGTCGGAAGCCTATTCCTGATGAAATACAGCCAAACTAAACACCAGTCACTGCAGTTACAGATGAAGTTGACATTTTTTCATGACTGATTTTGACGAAATACTACAAGAAAGAGGCCTACCATACCCTAAAACTTAAACTGAATTTTCTTTTTCTTTTCTTTTTCAGCATGTTTCTAGTGAGTTTGGCTGTGGCAGATCTTCTGTTATTGGTGGTTTGTATACCGCTTGAGACGCTGCACTACCTAGTCATTACGTCAGACAAAGAAGGCACCATTTGCAAACTGTCTTCGTATGGAGAAATGTTATCCGCCGTTGCTTCAGTCCTAAATCTAACGGCTGTCAGCTTGGAAAGGTAAGGAAGCGTGTAGGACGTTTGAAATATTTCCAAATTAATTTTATTCTTCATCAAAATTGAAGTTTACGCAAAGTGCAGCAGAGAAGCGTTATTACTGAAAATGTTGAAGTAGGCTTATTATCGTAGCAAAATCGACAAACGGAGAAAACATACACCAGAAATAGATCAGTACAGTAAGTACGTTTATGTACTTACGTTTCTTTCGAGTGACGTGATTTGGATTCAAAACGGTACCACCTTTATTGGCACCGTCGCAACATCTATATCACACTGCTACTACAGTTCACTGAAAACGAGCAGTTCCCCTAAACGCTTCGTGTGATTTTCGCATGCTTCTGCATATTTTCTGGGCTTTTCTTATATTTATACTATTTATATTTATACTTTTTAATACTTCTTTTTTTATCCAATTTATATAAAAATAAAAAAAATAATAAAAAATAAATTAATTAATTAAATTGGTGAATTTAATTGAAATAATCAAATGTACAATTCCGACAATTGCATCTGTTTAAGTGCTGTTGTGCTTTACCTATCATATATTTCAAACATAAAGCACAACAGCACTTAAACAGATACAATTTTCTGAATTGTACATTTGATTATTTCAATGATTAAAAATCACCAATTTTTATCCGTGTACATTTTAACAAGTAAAATGAAAATTCAATCATATAACCCCTTTTTTTTACGGCACGTTTGACGTTTTTGTTTGTAATTTCAGTTAACGTTGAAGTCTTAATTGGTGCGATTAACTTGACGAAAGAGCCATTGGCGTTTGATATCAGGGCATGCCTACCCAGAGCCACCACCACAGTCTTTAGAGACAGTAATAACATTTCGAATCCGTAAAGGAAACTAAGCGTCACTGGGACGTAAATTACCTTATTACGTTGCGTCTAGAAATATCGAGAATCGTAATACTTGTTTTGTGATTCTATGACTTCGTCCTGGTGCAATTTCCTATTTTCGAAAAAAAAACGGTAATAAATCGATATTTCAGCGTCTCAGACGGAGTAATGAGTTTTTTTTTCCCTATATACTTAAGTTTTGATCAGTGGCAAGGAAAAAAGGGGCAAGTTTTGATTACTTATCACGGAAAGGAAGAGAAGCCGTTGAACAAGAATTAGATTGACGCAGATGAAGTTTTCGCAGCGGATACATTTCCTTATTGGCAGAGCGAAAGGGGGAAAAAATCTGTTGCACGCTTCGTGGCGTCCGCTGACTTTACCAGATTTTTTTTTCTTTTTACAAGATGTAAATTGCGAAGACGTGTTTGGATGTTTATAATATGGAATGACAAGATCTTAATGATATGTCTCTAGGGGATGTGGGGATGAATCTCTGCTGCTGGTTGATGCGAGATCTGCGTGAGTATATGCTTCAGTCTGCTACAGACTATCACGGAGTAATATTAATCCCCAAAACAACACTTGTTAAGGATTCCCG
>JAHWFP010120242.1:0-22298 GCA_023313725.1 Lithobius niger | reverse complement strand
TGATTCGAACTGTCTTTTCAACAAAGATTATAAACAGGACGGAAGGCCAAATGGGTGAGTGGTAGAACGCCGTCCTTTGGTCTCAAAGGTCGTGGGTTCAATTCCCCGCTAAGGCAGTCTGACATTTACGTCCAAAAGGCAACGTAAATAGGGTTGCATCTATATTTTTCAAGAGAGATGTCCAGCATTGACGACGTCATGATTTTTTCCAACGGGAAATTACAATAATGGTCTATAAAACAGGCCAAACACGGAGGGGCGGGGGAGGGGGCTGCCCTAGTACAGACAATTCTAATGAAAGACACACAAACAAAGAATTAATATTATCGAGATTCTCACTACGGACTTCAACAGAATAAAGATTATTGAGATTCCCACTGCCGGCTTCAACAGAATAAAGATTATCGAGATTCCCACTGCCGGCTTCAACAGAATAAAGATTATTGAGATTCCCACTGTGGACACACACATACACACACACTCACAAACAAAAACAAGGATGCACTAACACTGAATTAGTAATTCGACCTGTCGTATGGTAGAATAAAAATAAAATGTGCAATTGACGTATGCAGTTGGAACGGCAGCACATACCAACAGGACACTACTAAAACTATAACTACTTCAGCCTTTGCCAGACTTGCAATTGTTAAGAGGTGTTTGTGTCCTCGAATAGGCATACGTTGGTTTGGGCTTTCAAGGTATATGTGTGACCACTGCTGGAGTATGCGAGTCCAGTGTGGTCGCTTTACCTCCTTCATGACATTGGTAAGTTAGAATCTGTCCAACGATATTTTACGCGTCCATTGCGCAGCCTGCGCAACAGTTCTCCTGTCCAACGTCTGAGGTTACTTGGCCTCGAACCACTTGAGTTGAGGCGCCTGAAGACCGACCTGATGTTGACATTTAAAGTTCTTCATGGTCTGTTGCCTATGGAATTGCCTTTTTTTTCACTTCTGCACTACGGATATTACTAGGGGCCACTCTATGAAACTGAGGGTTCCCAAGTGCAACTTGGACTGTCGAAAATTTTTTTTTGCAAGTCGGGTAGTGGCTCCTTGGAATTCCCTCTCCGAGGCTGCAGTCTCTGCTCCATCAATGGTTTACAACCTCGACAATTGAATTGATGTGATGTTTGTTGTGATGTTTGTTGCCTAATTTGGCGCGCACACACTAGCGTGTGTCTAGATTTTTCTTCGGCGATCTGTTGGCATAATTAATTTTAATTTTTATCGCATTAGCCTTTTAAGATTTTTGATCTCTTAGTTATTACTAGCAAACGATTAAAATTAGTACATGTGCACACACAGATGAAACTTCAAGGTCATTGTAGGCGCGAAAAGGATCATATACGTTCTGCAAGAAAGAACGTAAATAAAGTTCCCCTATATTCAACAGAAAATCTCCTAGACGCCACATTTTAAAACGGCTTTTTGCCAAGGGATTGACTACCGGTAAGGAAATGGACCTTTGGGGCTGTACTTGATGTGGAGGATCGTGAAAAATGGATCGTGAAATGGCGCTGGGAGTAATGGACGTTTAAATAGATATACACAAATCACTGTAGATTATGCAAAGGAAAGAACTCGGTTTTTTACCAGTTCGAATCCGAGTCATGCCACTCCGACGAAACCTAAGTGCATAATGTGGTTTACTGTACTACGTTATTTCTCGTGTATGATTTTCGCTCTTTGGCTTGTTTTTCTCTTTCCTACTGCTGGTGTATTTGTTTGGTCGACCCTGTGCGTTGGATTTGTACGGTTGAGCATCTTTCCAATGGACACAAGCCGGATAAATGAAACCGTCTATGTTTTCCTATTTTGTGACAGTTTGGTCAGGGTTACTTAAAGATATATTGTTTGGTTTGGGTATATGGCAACGTCGTGGAGAGCTGTGTTAATATTTTAAAAGAGTCTGACGTCTGGCCAATGTTGGGAGAGTCTAGAGCTAGATTTATTCGGCCGGCTATCGGGGCACCACTGTGCGTCAGGCTGGTTACGCGCTTCATTGGGAAAGTCAATAGGCTAAATCATTACGGAAGAGGACAACAGATGGCAGCAGGAGCCGGGAGCTAGAGTCAGCGTTTCGCGCGAACCCGTTCCGCCCTACTTCTTGGCGCGATAGCAGCTTCCGGTCTGGAGCTTTGATAAATTTGTGTGTTTACTTTCTTGAAAACCAGTTTTAGCTCTCTTTTAAAGTTGGAGTCATTTTCATGGCAGTTGTTGGTGAACCACGTGAACATTTCTAGAATTCTGCGTGGCGATTCTTTTCCCCCCATCTCTTTCTCTTTCGTTTGTTTGCTGTCAGTTTTCTTTTAGCGAGCGACCAACTTGAAAGTAAACCCACACAGTAAAAACACCGTCTTTCGCCATCAGTCGCGTTGTTCTTCGTGCAGAATGAGACAGTGAATCAAAGAGAAATGGGGGGGGGGGGGGGGGGCCAAAGCCGGGGCTTTTTTGGGGGGGGGGGGGGGGGGCTTTGGGTTCTGAAGCACCGGGCCACAGACCGAAAAGGGGTCTCAAACAACCAAATAAGATAAAAAACCTAACTAGCGGACAAATTACAACAATAAGGGTTCCAGTTAAAGTGGCACTATCACCGATTGAAATGCGAACGAAAATACCGTGGCGCCATCCGGCGGCAGTGATATTGTTAACCGCTGCAGCGTGCTCCCAGGTGCAAGTGGACGAACCAAATTTTCACTGAATATTTTATGAGGTCGTGGCTTGTTTGTTTCGTAAAAAGAAATGCCATTGTGCATTCCTTCGCTCGGTGCAGGCAAGTGCTAGATACTACTAGAGAGCGCTACATGTTGCCTGATTCTTCAGACTTTCAATCGGTGATAGTGCCACTGTAAAGGAAACATTAAGATAATGTTCATGCAAAATCCGATTACATAAATGTGACTCGCAAATGATAAATGATGACGCACACCACACCCCTCTAACTAAATACGAACATTTAGAGGTTTAAAATAGCACTATCACCGATTGAGAGTAGGTAGAATCTGGCAACATCTAGCGCTATCCAGTATAATCTAGCACTTGCTTGCACCAAGTGAAAATATACGCTATGGCATTTCTTTTAACGAAACAAGCAAGCCAAGACCTCTTTAATTATCGTGTGAAAATTTGGTTCGTCGTCGTCCAACTGGGAGCAAGCTGTACAGGTTGACAATATCAATGCCGCTAGATGGCGCCAGGGTCTTTTCGTTGGCATATCAAACGGTGATAGTGCCACTTTAATTGCATCACCTTTCTGTAAAAACGATCTGAGCAAAATTCTTTTGGGGAGGCACCTGGAAGTTTAGGTGAAACACCCAACCTAGAAGCACGTAACGTTTGTGTTCAGGGAACAGAATCTTGGCGTACAGGAGATAAAGCAATTTTGAGGGGAAACACGCCGCTTGAACCTCAATAATTACGATGATAGTTTACAACTCCCAACTCTGGAGTTACTGCAGATAAACACTGGTGGTGTTTGCAGGCTGGTTCGGAAAGAACAGACGCTTACTCGGGAATATGGGTTTTTATTTTTTTAAATTTTAAACTTAGTTTTGCGTTAGGCAAAATAATAAGAGTTTTTAATGTTGCTATTGTAAGTACATGTAATTACTTGTGCTTCATACTTTCTTTTAAATATATTTTTAAAAAAAAAGTACGTGAACAATCCATGACAAAGTAATCATCTGCAATAAAATTCCAAATCTGGGTTTTCTAACATGTTTACACAGGCTGTCTCAAAATTCTGACTATTTTTTTTTATCCAATTGGTGTTGGAAAACGAGATATTGGGAATCGTCATTGCCAATAGGAACGCACATGTTGATGGAAAGTAAATGCCCAAGGCCCATTCTTGTGCATTGGCTGGGAATAGCAAGACGGATTGGTCCAACCACTAATAAGATTACAAACAAAAACGTCAAGTGAGCCTAAAAAAAAGGGGGTTATATGATTGAAGTTTCACTTTACTTGTTAAAATGTACACAGATAAAAATTGATAATTTTTAATTGAAATAATCAAATGTACAATTAAGAAAATTGCATCTGTTTAAGTGCTGTTGTGCTTTACGTTTTAAATATATGATGGTGCAATTTTTCTCAATTGTACATTTGATTATTTCAATTAAAAATCATCAATTTTTATCCATGTACATTTTAACAAGTAAAGTGAAACTTCCACCCCCTTTTTTTTACGGCACACTTGACGTTTTTGTTTGTAATCCGTGTACCTTTTTTACGGCTATGGCGTCGCGCTACAAAGGTTTATGCATGCAGTCGATTGTTGCTGTCCTCTTTGAAACAATTCAGCTCAGCTCTGAAAGCTTGAGTCTACGAAATAAATACGGCATTCTATCGTTTCTAGCTGCAAATTTGGAGCTTGAAATTAAGGACATTGCTTAGTTTGGTTGAAAAGTATATGCGTTTAGCTGAAACGTGGATTCTTTCAATTCAATTCAATTTATTTCCCGTGGTCGTACGCCCCTAACAACCTAATAATAATACATCCAAATCGACAAATCAACAAATTACTCCTACACTTCAACAACTCACAGTATCCGTCCACCCGAAGCTGCCGCTACTCTCCAACTCATACTGGCACCAAACCACGAGACCACAAAACAACCCACCGCACTTTCTGGAACTCGCACTCTAACCGGCACACACAAGTTCACTGACGCGGAGAATCCACACGTGCACAACTCACAATCTCACACCACATCCGCAGCAACTAAACAGCATCTGCTGCCACCACAACCCTGACTGTACCACAGCCAAGATAGAAACAGGAGAACCGTTAGGAGAACCATCCGAGCAGCCCAGGGGGACTGCCAAGAGCCAGGAGCATGTCACAGCTGCACTCCCGTTGCCACACAGTATCTAGCCAGCATCCGCAACCTCCGCAATGGTGTCTTCCCCGCCGTTGCAGACAACAGTAACTGAACAGTCGGCAACTCCCGCAAGCATTCAGACAGCACACGACACTGGTGCGCATAAACAGGACAGACGAGATGAAAATGTTTCGGTGTCACATTGACATTACACATAGCACAGGCCGGGGTGTCCACCCACCCGAATCTGTGCTGGTGCCCGTGTAAGAGCAAATGCCCAGTGCGCAGCCATGAAAGCGGCTTCACATCCCGAAAGCTCAATCCATTCAACCTCGGCCTGAAGCAGCAGACCAGCTGAACCAAAAACAGGGTTCTCCCTGTCGCCACTGCTTGCCACTCCCTCTGCCAAACATCTAAAAACCAACTTCAGAGAAGCGGTATCCTTGCACGAACCGAGAGTCAGTAACACTGCCGGGGCCTCCTGCCAAACAGCCTCACGCACTAGCCCATCTGTCTGCTCATTACCACGAGTACCAATGTGCCCTCGAACCAACCTGAAGGCAACTGTGCTGCGCTGGGATGCCACCCAGAATTTTCAACTGATGAAATACACCAGTAGGTCACTGTCATCGAGTATTTCCATGAACGACGTAAGCCCGTCACACTAGACAAAGAGTCAGTGCAGACGGAGAAGGATGGAAGATCGAGATTCCGCACTACATCTAGCACCACAGATATGGTGATCATCTCACACGTAGTACTGTGTGTTACCACACCCACCTCTTGAGCGCCACCTTCAGAGATGGCACACTGACCCCCATCTCCCTCCGTCTGTGTGGTCGTGACATATGATGCGTTGCAAAAGACGTCACACTCTACATACACCGATCTAAACACGACTAGAACCGCTGGGCACCAAATCCAGGGGTTGGGGGGGGGGGGCACACCCACCCAACCTGAAAGCAGTGTTCCGAGACCCTAAGAAGGGTAGAGACCCCACACCCTGCCACACACAAAAGACTGCGCGCCTTCTCACTCAACCGTCTATAATCACTGAGGATCCACCCCACAGGATCAGCTGCGCCCCTGCTCAGGTTGCGCATGGACAAAACAGCAAGCAACTCCATCGCTGGACACTCCAATGGCGGCTCTCCACACTCCACCCACAGCGCCTGAACCGGTGTGTAAGCCATCCGGCAGGAAACAATCTGCAAGCACTCGTTCACAGACGACTGCAACACCCTAATGTGCCGTTGAATAACGCAAAAAAAATGGTAGGTGATAATCCAAGCAAACCCTCACAAATATTCTGTAAGTCGCCAGCAGCACCCCTCGCTTCACACACACATGTTTAACGAGAGACCTGAAAACCGACGCATGAGATTGTACTCTCACACGCATTTGAATAGTGTGTGCATTCCAGCAGCATTCCTAGGTACTTCACCTGCCACTCCAGCTGGACACAAACCCCTCCGACCACCAGTCCAGGCATGGTTTGCTGCACATCACGCCATCACAAAAAGACCACCACTTCTGTTTTAGAGGGTGTTAGCAGCAATCCCCTATCACAAAGGCGACTAGCCATCAGATCAAGGGCATGTTGTGCATGATGTGCCATAAGATGCAAATCCTTGCCTGCAAACTATAAAGTCACATCGTTGGCGTAGCAAACTATGTTCGCCGAGAAGCCTAGCTCCACATGGACATCATTGATTTCTGTGGCAAAGAGCGAGGGACTAAGGCAGCTCCCCTGGGGAAGCCCTTGCAGTCCGTGCCTCAGACGACCAATAACCTCCAACGTGGATCACAAACCAGCGCTCACCAAGAAGGGCAACTACTGCCTGCAAAAGCTTATGGCTCACACCCATACGAGCCAGGAAGGCCTCCACCCAACCAATAGTGACTGTGTTATATGCA
Organism: Lithobius niger; assembly: GCA_023313725.1. Taxonomy (NCBI): domain Eukaryota; kingdom Metazoa; phylum Arthropoda; class Chilopoda; order Lithobiomorpha; family Lithobiidae; genus Lithobius; species Lithobius niger. Next base: position 15,550 of record JAHWFP010120242.1, on the reverse strand, counting down.
GCTTTGACATCTAATAAAATGGCCAAGACAACATTCCCCTGTGCCCATCCTTCTCTGATACTCGATAAAAGGCACAATAACGCATTCTGTGTGCTTCTGTTGAGTCTTTATCCAAATTGCACTGGTGCTGGACAGCCGTAGTACTCCACATGCCACTCCAACCTCTGCACCACCATCCGCTCAAAGACCTTACGAATGCTAGACAAGAGTGCTATTAACCAGGCTTGACTTGTCGCTGCCATCCCAGTGGACAGCACCAAGATGGTGTGCATCCATGCTAGAGGCACCTCAGCACCATCCAGAATGGTCTGAAACATCACTAACAACTCTTTTTTTGGCCTCCCGCGTTTTCTCTTCCAGATCCCCCTATGACACCCTGTCTAAACCTGGCTCACAGGTACTCCTGCACTTCGAAAGAGCAGCTTCATATTCCAAGGTCTCCCACTGCACATCGCCTGCACAGGACCGGGCACACTCAGGAACAGGTGGCGGCGGAATTCCCCCTGGAAGAGCATAGACACTAGCAAATCTGTCATTGAAGGCATTCGCTATGCCTTCACCATAGAAGATGGAGCGACCAGTGGCCACCGTGCGCGAGTCATAGAACCACGTTATGTTGACCTTTGCATCTGCTAATATTTTGAGTAAGATATAACTGACGGAGATATTCTAGTACATAAAATTAGTTATGGTGGCGAAGCGCACGCCACGCTTGCATACCGTATGCTTCTTTCTCTTTCCTAATTAAATATCCCGCCTCCCTGGGTGTGCCCTTGTAGGACAGCCACCGTTCATCACTCAGGGAGCGTTTCCACCTTCGGTACGCCCTATGCCTATCACGCACCGCGACCATGGAGGTGTGCGTCCACCATGCTGGGCGCTGTTTTGTTCCCAGACGCTCAACTCGCAGCTGATTTCGTTTGTGGCACAGATTTTTTTGAAATCCAGCCCATTATCAACCATGTGGAGCACTCTACTTGTCCATGGTGCAGGCACACGGCTTCCTATTTGACACAAAAGCACAGAAAAAGGATCACTATTCCGTTGATCATGTGAGACTTCATGTGAAGGCTGACACCAGGAACGGTGTACAAACAAAGATATCTAGCATCGATTCTTGCACCATCCCGTTCTGCCATCTAGTGAAGGTCGGCGTCCCGTTCTACAGTATACCCAGACTCACCCTGTTGATAGCACAAGCTAACCTATGGCCAATGGCATCTACACGAAGTGAGCCCCAGACGTAGTGATGACTATTAAAGTCTTCTCCCACCAAGCACGGCAACGAAACCTGGCCCAACCAGTTACACCACTCAGTGTCGGTAGGGTTCCCCGTCGCATGTAAGAACATCAAACTAACCCATTGGTCCCTGATCCACACCTATAACTCGGATCTATGCCACGCACCTGCTGGCTCAACACGATCGGCAGGTACGAGACGACCACTTCACAAAGATCCCGACCTTCAAGTCCGAATACACGAAATCTACCCGCAAAGCTGCTGCACTGAAATTTTGCATGTTGTTCGCCTCCTGCATCCCAGAATATCTACGTAGTGCAGGAGCTGCTCAACTTCAACACTTTTGTCCTGAAGACCCCGGGCATTCCATGTCGCTACGCCAAATGTTGCGAATGCTAACTAAACTTGCGCAGACAACACAATTACGCAGACAACACAATTACGCCCACTACTCAATTCCCAATCTCCCCCCCCCCCCCCAGACAGCTGGCTACTCTCTCCTAGGCCTTCCCATCTGGCTGATATCAACACTCTGGCTATCATCAGTCTGCTGTAGATTGACAATATGCACAACATCAGCTGTTAGGTTAGGGGGCAACCGTGGGAGTAGGGTAGGGGTTAGGTCTGCTATTGGCTCTTGCTGCTCCCCAAAATCTGCATACAAGTGATCCAAACCTGTTACATTGACTTCCGTTTGCTCATCCACAACTTCCTGCAGAAAGTGATCTTGCACAGCACGCTCTTGTAAAATGTACATGGTCTTTGGACTCAGTTTCCCAGCTGGCTGATCCGGTGTCTTACTCTTTTTCCCACCACGTTTTCTTTTGGCTGGCATTGATAGTCATTGGCCTTCACTCCCGTTTTTGTCAGCATCTTCATAACTCTCGGTCAACTTTTCAGTCTGCTGTGGCCCAATCCCTGCACTCACATTGTATGCCCTCACATCAGTGCCATGCAAGGGTTTGCTGCAATCGCTGACTGTCTATGGCCGTCAGCTGTTTCGTGGTGTGCTCTCTGAAGGCACTTTGTCCCAGGGCCGAAGCCCTCTGCTGCTGATGTTGCTGCTCCCCACTATGTTCTTGCTGCTGCCGAAGCCCATTTTCCTCGCGTGTTAAAGGTGCTAACACAACTGCCGAGGGTCGTGCCACACGCCACCTCTTAAAGAGCCTACTGCTGTGATCTAACCTGCCGTCCTGCCCCTACGACACACTCCATGACAAGGTATATTTGCTTTAGTGAATACGGGCGACTCTCTGGCTCACACACTATATAGGAATCTGGACAACGGCCTTTGAAAGTTACCCCCCCCCCACCATAGAAAGGCTGCAAATTTCGGGAGCAGTTCCTCACAGGACGTTCTTCCTCAATCTGTTCATCTCCTTCACTTTCACTCCACACACTTTCCCCTCACCACATACATCACTGCTAAATAGTTTGTGCACTGTTTGGAGCTCTGCTTCACGTTCCGCATCTCTACCATCCAACTGACTTCGTGCTCCCTTCTGCTGCTCTTCTACCTTGTCTCCGCCATCTTGACCGCTTTCCCTTACAGCTTCGTCACTAATGCCATACTTGAGTACATTATCTTCTGCGATTCCCCGTTCCTGTGCTATCAATTGCTGCAAAAATCTCTGTAGAAACTAGTTCGGTGTTAAGTTCACAACTCCTGATAACCTTCCTTTTGAGAAGCTCTTGCAACAGGGCATCCACATCCGACGCCATTTTACCCATCAACAATCAATTTTTTTTTGCATAGACATAACACGTGCACGAAGAATGGATCTGGCGTTTCGTGAGTGGCATTGTTTCCTAATTACAATGGTTAAAACAATGTAAAACAATCTAACTGATCGTTCAGGATTCCGTAACTCCGGAATGGCTCGACCGATTGAAAAAGTGGTCTCTGTGAGGTTGAAGCCCAAGGGAAATTTCTGGCTTAGATCACGTTTCAGATTTTAGGTAGGTGCAGTAATTTTTTTCTGAGACGGTGCCAGCCAAGAACAAGAACAAAAACAAGAGCAAGAACCACAACAACAAGTGAACAGTTTCAAATTTACGTGTGGCTCCCTACTTCTACTCTTGCACGGAATTGCATAAAAGTTGGTGATAAATATACCTTCCATACTTATTTACTATCTGGTTAAGTTTTGTCGAAATATATTGGCTAGGAACGGTGAAATTAATAGTTTTAGTTTTGCTAGCGAGAGGACTGCAATCACATTCACACACACGGCGTGATTACAAAACATTTTGGGCTGCCAGTTAGGTTTTCAAGCATCGCAAATTGGTTAGCAGAGATGTGATCCTCATTTTTGATTGATACGAATGATGTAACCCTCGACACCTCACCTGTCCCATTTTAAAGTTACCACCGTAGGGGCTTCCCCAGGTCGGTTCCTGGAATTTACATTCCATCAACTCGTGCATTCCTTTCGTCAGTGACGAGTCTAAAAGTCTCATTTCTTTACGCCAGTTTTACAAAAAATGAGACACCTCGTATGTTGTCTGAACTATGTGGTCCTCGCCTTTTCCAAAACGATGAATTTGGTCTATTTTAATTGTTCCCGGACCCATATACTCTTGTCAATTCGCTCATGCGTGTGTGCTTTTTTAAATGACAGGGATGTGTAGAATACGCGTCTCACAATCTTAGTAGAAAATTCTCAAGATTAGAAGGAAATCTTCAGTATGGGAAGAAATCCCACAAACCACGTGTGCAGCAGAGGGAAACATACTGCAAAATTTACTAACTAAAACTCCACGCTACTATGCTCGGGTGGTAGCACGTATGATGTCAGTCTTGCGTAAGACTAAACAAACGTTGATTTTCGTTGGCTTCGCTAACTCAATCAACACACCCTGTGACTCTCATGAGTGAGTCGGTAATTCCTTGTTAATTGCCGTGATAGCATTATTCAAGCTGTCTAAATGTGTTCCACGATGAGTAAGACAATACTAATTGAAAGGCGTGGTGGGCTGAGCTCCGTTTTTTTTCCTTTCCCCCGTCCCCCCACCTCCTCTGGGGATGTTAATTTAATCACGTTGATTTGTCTGTGTGAAAGTAGACCCCTTTCTAATGAGCAAGTCTGTGAATTTGCACTCCTTAATGATAAGGCCGCTAAAAATTAATTAAGTGGTTCTCAGGAGTTGAACTACAAAAAATGGACGCGAACGGGCGGTGGTTTTTTTTTACTTTTATTCGTGATTTTTCATATGTGAGCGATGCCTTTTTTTCACCAAACATACCAATCACTAGCTTACATTATGTTGTGGAGTACAATATCTATGTTTTAATGCTAGGATCGGTGTGCAACAGTTGCACGTTTGATAAAAGTCAGTCTTTCAATCCAAATTTTTAGTTGTGACACTCCTCTGAACGGCCCTTAGATTCGTTTCTAGGCGATCATGTGCATGGAGCAGTGGGTTGATATGGTCATCGGCTCCAGGAAGCGTTTGGGGGAAAGTGCTGATGCGTGATTGGACTTTTTTTTAGACAATGTCATAAAACAACGTTTCATGCGCTAAGAAAAAAACCCATGCGTGCGTTCTGAGAACCAATTAACCTCATGTTGCATACTGTTGTCTTCAGACAACAGGTGACTGAACATGAAAGAACTAAGTCCCGACTCGCACTGCAAGCAAGCTTTGTGAGGGGGGCCCTGGGGACCCAGAGCAAAGCGAGCAGCAAGCGTCCCCGTCAGCTGGCGAGTGGTTGACACTTGGCGTGCAAACCAAGCGAATGCTGGTTCGAATCCCACGACCGACCAAAAAAGTATCAGAAGTTAATTCATGCAACTAAGTGTTAAATAACTTTTAATGACCTAAAGACGTAAAAAAACTAAAACCGACCATTTACTGCATGCGTCGTCTTTGTGGCTCTTGGCTTGCAGGCCTTTTATTATTTCGTAAATGAAAGCTGTTCACAAAATTTGCTGTAACAATCAACATCACACAACTGAGTTTTCGACTTTCTGCATTGTTGCTGGAAGTAGTAGTCGTCGCAGCGTAATAGGGCCTACTATACTAATACATTTTCCCATTTCGCTGCATAGTTTGTTCTGTATTGTTGGTGGTATAGTTGATTGTTGCTTTCTCGAACAATTCAACTGAGCTCACGAAGCCCGCATATAGAAAAAATGAGTCATTCAATCATTTAAACCGCCCAATTTTAAGCCCACAAATTAAGACTTAGCGTCCTTTGGTTTTAAACTTTAAAATTTAAGCAGAAACCCGGTAGTTTCATTCGTTCATCAACGACAAATAAACTTTCCTCTGGTCGACAATGTTACTTTCCGCACGCCCATGCATCGTTGTCGGGTAGCAAAGTCGGGGGCTCGTAATTACGGAGAATTGTTGACTATGATGTAGCATTGATGTTTCTCGTGCTCCTTCTCACCCGTTTTGAAGCTCTCAGTCCTCTTACAACAATACAGCATGACGGGATCGTAACAATGAACGAGGACGAGGAGTGCTGGGATCCACGGCGGACGGCTGGCTCGTTTAAAAACAACGTTTAACAATTCGCGTTACTCACAACATTGCAACCGCTACCTTACAAACGTTGGTTTCCATTAAATGACAAAAAAGAATGAAGCAACCGAATATACTCAATTAAATGGAACAATTTTTGAAAACAACACCACCTCAAACGTCAAAAATCGTTCAAGAATTCATGTTAATTATACAACATTGCAACGGCTTTCAAAATTAAACGTTGCTCTTTTCGTTGCGGGTAGCATTGCGTCTTAACGAATATTCTACACAAACTTTCTTCTGGCACAATGCAACAATGTATTCCCGCTCACTTGCGCTCAACAATGTACGTCGGACTGATAGCTTCAAAACGGGCGAGAAGAAGGATTACGCCTGCTTTCCTCATGCTGGAATCCAACAATGGCTCGGGCGCTGCACGCTCTCGACATTGTTAGATCCCAGCACTCGGAAAGCGGGCGATATCCTATGCTAAGGTGTTGCAGTGTGCACCCTCCGCAAAAGTAGTTGTTAATTGTTGACTTGTTACTATAGGGAAGAAAATACCAGAAGGGATTACCGCTCTCATCTCCATTAACTCAAACCCAGTGTGCGCAATAATTTGAATAAACTTAAATCGGTCGAACACGGGCACACAGATGAGCTACCATTCCTAACCAGTGTTGCAAACCGTGCATTCAACATCACGTCAGCTAGTTTTCTACGTTCACGAGTGAAGTGCAAATCACCCCTGTGGTGTCTGTAAATCCCACATTATCACTACAGAGCATCAACATAGCTCTGTCCTGATAACGTGCACCACAGGGTATCAGTTGCTCATCACTCGTGAACGTACAAAATGACGTAATTTTAGCGCAGTCATTCCATGTTTGAACACAACGTGGCCAACGATTGCGTTCAAATTGCATCATATTCGAGATTCGTGTCTTCCCAGGTCACCCCTAAGACCGATGTCCACCACATGACTCTTTACTTGCATTGTGAGGGTGCTTAGCTGTGTGATGAGCAACCTCTTTACAATCAAGTATGAAAAGATCGATTCCCAAGAAATTATTTTATGGTCTTAGCATTATTTATGGGTTAAATTTAAAATTAAAAGTGCACCGATTGGGGGATTTTGGATATTCTGAAAATGTGCAAGGTACCTAAGCTGAAGCTGACGTGTTAATTTTTTTACTGCTTTCGAATGTAGTTCTTAAATTAAGTGTATATTGCTCCTAAATTAAATACCTAAGACTTTGTTACTTCGTTGATCAACATAGTTACATTCACTGTGGATTTCCTGTCGCATTTTACAACCCCCCCCCTCCCTCCTATTCTTCCGAATCCCAAATACACCTTTAGAGATTGGACGTGTTCCCAGCCGTAGACATGGTGCCAAAAGGAAAGAGCGACAATTTTGCTAGGTAGCTACAATGAGAAATTCCTAGATCTTTTACACGCTGTAATCGTTTTGTTCCAGTGAAAATAAACCAAAAAATGTGCACAAGGCTGGACTTATTTTCATTTGAACTACGAATTGTACTGCTTTTCAATTACATTCAACATGAGCACCATGCATCACAGGGCCCTTTCTCTTCAAGAAAATTCCATGAGTGACTGAGGTTAGGATCGCATCCGGGACCTTTGACACCTGCGATAATCGTGGTAATCATCAGGCCACCTTGCCTCATATTTCCAAATACAGGAAAGTTCGATTCTACGGGTTTTCACCTTCGCCACATCTTTTTAGGCAGATTTTCATTTTGTTTCAAGATTGTCTTGTTCCAACCTTTTATTTTTCCTCAGTACACCCATAATGACCCACAATGCAAATTAAAGTGGCGCTATCACCGATTGAAAGCTTGCGGAATCTGGTAACATCTAGCGCTATCTCTAGCCCTATCTAGCACTTGCTTGCACCAAGCGAAGGAATGCACAACGGCATTTCTTTTAAAGGGCAATTACATCCATTTTGAAATGCATGTTTGACTTTTGAATCACTTACACAATAACTAAACACAAGAATTGCGGTAAGAATACGTTACGTACGTCCGATGTAACAATTTAATTACTGCATCACCAAAACATGACATGGAGGTCGCCATTGTTTTGCTGGAATTTGCAGAAATTAATGCCGACAGACAGATCTCTTCGATTTCGACTCGCAGCCGATTGAGATAGCTGTATTGACTGTGTGGAGCTCAAGCATCTGGCGGCCTTAGCTGGCCACTACACTGCCGGCCAGCTAAGGCCGTCAGATGCTTGAGCTCCTCACAGTCAATACAGCTATCTCAAACGGCTGCGAGTCTAAATCGAAAAGTGACATCTGTCGGCATTAATTTCTGAACGTTCAAGCAAAACAATGGCGATCTCCGTGTCGTGTTTTGGTGATGCAGTAATTAAATTGTTATATCGGACGTAAGTAACGTATTTTTACCGCAATTCTTGTGTTTAGTTATTGTGTAAGTGATCCAAAAGTCAAACATTCATGTCAGAATGGATGTAATTGCCCTTTAACGAAACAAAGAACCCACGATCTCCTTAAAATTATTGTGTGAAAATGTGGTACGTCCTCGTGCACTTGGGAGCAATTTGTAAAGATTAACAATATCACCGTCGCTAGATGGCGCCATGGTATTTTCGTTCGCTTTTCAATCGGTGATAGTGCCACTTTAAAATACGAAACAAAAATTTATGTTGGCAGAAACGGGTGCGATACCTGTTTTGCGAATGTATCATATGATATCGATTTGGTCTATGTGACAGGCGTTACAGTTTTAGTTGAAATTTTTTCTTCTTTCTGCGGTGATATTAAGAAGCATCGGACGCGAACGGGCGGACTGGTAAGGGCACATCTGCCAGTGGTAAACGGGTACCCTTACCAGTCTGGCCCTGGTGCCAAGTGTGATTAGCTAATATTAAAGTCAAAACAAATTGTGCTATCACTGAACGATGTTGTCGAATTATTTATTAATATCTCCCATAACATCGTGCAAAATGGCATATTACGAAGAGTGATCATCATCTTCCTCCAGTCACCTTTAGAAAATGGGAAATGGTTTCGGCTTCCCTGGAGTTTTAAGGTTGCAAATATTTTATTTCTCAGCGAATCAACTTTTCCGTTTCTGTATGCCAATCACTGATGCATTAAACATGAGTCCATGACAGCTTATGTATATATACACTATAGCAAATCGAAAATAGTCGTCGTGGTAGGTGAAAAATTGATTCTGTTTGCGCGCTTTTCGCTTCGGCTCTTCAAGAAGGATATTTTAAGAAGAAGCGTTGACGGAATGGCCGAACACGCTCAGCACTTCTGCGGGACCTTCTCTTCCCCAGCCGTCGTTTCGTCAATATGGTCGATACCTGAAAATGTTCAGCAATACATTCTGAAAGTTACTAGCTAAAGCAACGTACAAAAATTGCTTTAATAGTTGCTCGTTTTTTTACTGAATACATTTCGCAGGAAAAAAAACATCATCGTAAGAAGGAAATCAAACTTCAATAAAAATGGATGTATTGTCATAGTTATAAAACAGTTTTGGCCGACAAATTTTATAATTCTAGTTTTAGTAAAGTTTCGTTTTCGCATACGGTTGAAACCCGATTCTTTAAAAATCGATTGACTAATGGTTGACTATTAGGTTGTGCTGTACAAGGAGTGTATGTTTTTCCCTAAGAATACTGAGATTATAAAGTAGACATACACTGTGAAAATACATAATGTATTTTGAGTGAATATGTAATGTGCTAGAAATAGTAAAAACATCGCAACTTGCTGGTCTTTATGTATTTATCTAGAAGTAAGGACCCTTAGCTGTTTACCTAGTACCGTAATAAGGATCATGGTCTGTACCCAAATTCCTGCGCATCAGTGATATGTTCAGAAACCGTGAGAATAAAGTACATTTTTTAGTTTGGCCATTTTACAGGTCAGGGTTCATATCTTGGTTTCTGTTCTGCAATCACTACCCGCTTTTAGCCCTTTTACCATTTTGACAAGCGATAAAAACTGGGCAACTCAACAGGGCAATATTACTGCCATTTTTAGGTCTGCAAATCAAAAAACTACAGTTAAAAACAGTATCTCACAGACGCAGGGCGTCCTATCAATAATATAGACAAGGATAACTTTTTGCTTTCACTTACATGTGTTCCGAAAAGAACATTGAAATACATAATAAGATGAAATTTCTTGAGATACCTTAAAATAAATAACTTGACTGCCTGATGCTCAGTTTCCTCCTTGGGAGGCAAACCACTGCCCAAGTGATATTGTGTTTACATGACAGAACTGCCGCTCTAGAAACTGGAAATGCTGTTGATTTTGATGGTTGATGTTACTAAGGATTTTGTTTCTGTGGTCCATGATAAACTTTGTGTTAACTCAGTTTGGTGTTGGTGGTGATGTTTTAACCTGGACTGAAGTTTTTTTCCTGAGAGATATCTGTTTAAATCTGTGTGGGCTCATCACCATCACACCTCAGGCCTGAAGCTGGCGGTGTCCCGCACGGTTGGATATATGGGGTCAATTGCACACGAGCAATCTCACGTTGTAATTGGGCAATCTCAAGCAACCTAAGTATGTAGATGGTGTTAAAACATATCCACCCCAAACCAAAACTGATATAAGAGAAGCCGCCAAGTTTCTAAATAGTGTCGGTTTTTGAAAGTAGTGATATCATTCAACCAGGGAGAGGCCGCCAAGGTTAATCCTATTGGCCAAGTTAATTGCACCTACTAATAGTCCGAAAGTTAAATGAAAACTAGAACATTGCTACTTGCTACTTGAATAATATCACTACTTTCAAACGCCGACCCTTCTTGGAAACTTGGCGGCTTCTCTTATACCAGTTTTGGTTTTGGGTGGATATCACAATTTTCATAGCACTGTGAATGTACAAAAGGTCACACGGTCTTATCGTCACCTCGATACCATCCATGTAACTTAAGAGATTGTGGTCGTGGGTGAAGCTTCGTTCCGCGACGCTGAGAGAGTAGATCCAGGAACGTACGGAAGGCATCGTGAATGATCCACAAGAAGGTCCAGTAGTTGAGGGAACCAGGCGGAAGCTGGCCAATTTGGTGCTATCAGAAGGTAGAGGCCAGGAGATCGAGCGATTTTGTGAAGGACCAAAGGGAGAAGTTTGAACGGCGGAAAAAGGTACCCGAAGAGGTGATCCAAGTCGGGTGAGAGCATCCACTGCCCAGGTTCGGTGGTTGGGGACTAGGATGACAAATTGGTGAAGTCTGGCAGTGTGCCTTGTGACAAAGAGATCGCCCATAGGATGATCCCAAATGCTGAAGAGAGATTCGCATGTAAATCTTGAAAGTCTATTCGCCCATTAGTAGGGACCGCTGGAGAGTCGGCGATGACATTCTGACTGCCTGAAATACACAGGGGTAGAACGGTCATTTTCGGGGATATGCAAAAGCAAAATATGTCTGATGTTAGGTCATGAAGCATGCGAGACCAGCTCCCCCTTCCTTTTGGCATGTAAGCCACCGTTGTGGTGTTGTCGGTGTGAATTTGGAGTACTTTCCCTGCTACAAGGTGGAAAAATTGCTGAAGGCCATAAAGAATGGCTCGAAGTACTAGGATGTTGATGTGGTCGTGCTCGTGCAGACCCCACGAAACGGAGACTTGGTGATGATTGATGTGTGCTCCCCATCTTTGAAGGGAAGCATCTGTTACAAGGTGTAGGTCCAGGACTGGCTCGCGTAGAGGGACTGTTTGTGACAGCGTGGAGACGTCCATCCACCAGAGGAGAGTGGGAAAGGGGAATGACTGTGAAATTTCCCGGATTGTAGAGACGCCATTGGCTGGTCGTAGAGCACTGCTACCCAATCATTGATGTGGAAATGATGAAAGGTCCAAGTTACCGTATGGAACTAGGTTGGGAAACTAGTCGAGTCGAGGGAGTTGCGGTCCATGAGGCTGTAAACCGTTAGGTGGAGGAAACGCCCGAATTTCTGCAGAAGTTCGTAGATCCTGTCTGGAGTGGGCACAACGGTCGCCGAGATGAGGTCGACGATACACTGAGAAAAACGAACAGTTGGGATGGGCTGAGGTGGGATTTCTGGATATTGATGACGAAACCCAAGCGCTGAAGCAGATTGATGGTGAAGTCGCAGCCGTGAAGTAGTAGAGCTTTGTCTTGATGAGGAAGAAGTCAGACGTTGAGGAAACACTTGGCCGAATCTGTCGTTGATGCAGGGTCGCCAGGACCGGCTTGAGAACGGCCATAAAGATGCATGGAGCTGTACTAAGGCCAAAAGGAAGACAAAGGAATTTGTAGACCGTGTCATCGTAAATAAATCGGAAGAGGTGCTGGACAGACACGTGAAGGGGAACCCACTGTTTCCATTTTGAATTGGTCGTTCCGAATATACCGGTTCAGTGGTCGCAAGTTGAAGATTAGCCTGATATTACCTAGTTTTCTTTGGACAAAGGAAAATCGAACTGTAGAAGCCTGGACGAAGCGGGACTGCGCTTGGTAGGATCGCCGACTTGGCTAAAAGGCTCTTGATGTCGATGATGAGATGGTCGCAAAGACCACATCCATGGACCATGGTGGTGGGGAGATGAGAGGAGGACGACTGTGGAATGCGGTCGAAAACCTTTGCTGATGATTGAGAGAACAGAAGGGTTGGAGGTTAGAGTTTGCCAAGCATGTTGAAAATGGCACAGACGACCCCCGTCAAGAAGAGTCGTGGGGTAAAAGTCAGTGACCAGAAAGGGGTCGCTGCTTGAGGCAGGGGGATGCATATCGGTCAAGGCGATAAGGGTCAGCACTTCGTCTGGCAAGTCGGTTGCATCCGCGGCTGAGGTCTTTGGAGAAATTCAGGAGGAGATGAGTGGGTGGTGAATGAGACTGGCGGGCTCCAGAACTTTATTCTCAAGAAGAAACAGCAGAGGAGAAAGAGAATATTAAAATTCAGGGTAATGTATATTTTCGTCCGCATACAAAAACTTTTTTTCTCCAACCTTACTATGTCGCCCAAGTTGTTTTCCATGACAATGTTTACACAAAAATATCATGCACACAACTTCAGAAATTTTAAAGACTTTTGGCTCCATATTAAAGGTCAAAAATGTTTCTTATCCATACTCAAGCTCGCACTTATCCAAGCGTTTTTAAGCTGTCGACTTTCATCTTTCTTTCGGCAGCATCCATCGGAAAGTTCATTGCCATTCACATTTACTGTTCCTTTTAAAGCACTTGAGAACACTTGCTTCTTTGCAACACTTGACAGTTCGTACTTGAACCTTTTACATTCCAGCACTGTTGGTCTTCATCAGTAGCGTTCACTGATCCCCGAAAGGGCAGGGAAAACATTTAGTAAAAGGGTGCCTAAACATTTTTTTTGGGGTCCATTTGATTTATTTATTTTTTTGCCTTCTGTTTTTACCGTTTTTTTCCCCTTTTGGGCGCTTGTAGGCCTTTTTTATTCCTTTAAGCCCTTCCTCAGGCAGCGTCTCTGCTGATGATGCTGATTCCTGACCGAACTTCAATGAGGGTCGTTAAAGGTGCTTCTCGAAGGAACGGGTCACTGAATCACAGTGCGTGGCACCAGTTGTAGTGGAGTGCATCGAATTGCTTCGCTATTCTGCAATTACAGGATCTGGAAGGCGATGACGGTGACACTACCGGTATGCTGCCACCAGCCGACTACCGTGGTCAAAACTGAAGATTCCTTAACTGTGGCTAGGAAGAAAACCCAAAGAGTTGCAGAATAATCGTGCATTATTAATCGATGTTTAAGAATGACAGTTACATTGATGATTAATGGGCTGAAAAAGGAAAATTAGTGGATCGAATACCGTTCATGTAGAATCAACAATTTGATAGATCAATGTTCTGGTTACGATGCGATCTGGCTGTCAGATAAGTGTTTCTTGTTTTTTGGTCGTGCTGTTTTATTGTGGGTTAAGTCACGCTACGTCAGTTGCCTTTGCTCTAATTTTACCCTTCAGGGTGTTAGTTTCAAGTGGGAATGAGCTTAGCATAGTGTTTTATGTGATGCCACAAGTGGCAATGTACAGCACGTAGAAAGGAATGCACGAGGGATTCCACAGTGCGCCCATTCTGCATTGTCACCTAAATGGTTAACAGTCAGACGCAGAGTCTTCAGGGCCATTTTTAAGTCCAAAGTTTTTTAAACGGAGTTTTAAAAAAAAGTGCGAATAGGGACCACTTTTCTGGATCCAAAAATTCAATCCTAAAGTGGGTCCTATTTTTCGAATTTTTTTGATAAAAACTTAGAAAATTGTCCACTTTCGTTCAGTATAGCCACGATGTACTATGCTCACTACCTCAAAATGTTTCCAAGACAAATTTGGGTTCAATTTTGTGAATTTTTTTGACCGAATTTGACTTGGAAACAAACGGTAGTGCATTATGGCTAAGTGCACTGAACGAAGCCTTTTTCAAAAAATTCGAAAAATAGGACCCTCTTTTTCGGAATCATAATTGAATTTTGGTTCCAGAAAAGAGGTGCCTATTTGCAATATTTTTCAGAAACTCTCTTGTTTCAAAGAAAAAAGTTTGGGGTTTGAAATTTTTGTTGTTGCGTTTTTTATAGACATTTTGCCCGTAAAAATAGATTTATCTCCCTCACGCTTTATGAATGCACGCTTTACTTTCCTTCCCTTAAAGTGGCACTATCACCGATTGAAATGCGAACGAAAATACCGTGGCGCCATCTAGCGACACTGATATTGTTAACCTTTATAGCTTGCTCGCAGGTGCACGAGGATGAACCAAATTTTCACTCAATAATTAAGGATGTCGTGGCTTGTTTGTTTCGTTAAAAGAAATGCCGTTATGCATTCCTTCACTTGGTGCAAGCTAACGCTAGATGGTACTATATAGTGCTAGATGTTGACAGAATTCGTCTGCTTTCAATCGGTGATAGTGCCACTTTAATAAAACTACATCGGGTGGAATTTTAATCTTAAAATGTTATTTTAAAAACGAGAAGGGGATGGGGGTTTCACTTTCACCATTCGTATCTTGTTGAATCCGGCTTGTTTACAGTGACCATAGTTCACATGCCAGTGGACAATTGTTTTTTTTATCCAGCAGGAATTCTTTATCGCTTTGTGACGTATTTTTTACGATTGCAGGCCCAACTTTATGTCCTAGTTAATTTTGCCTGGCTTGGTTGATGGCACTCCTAGGATAACGACATTTTCGCTATCGGGGGTGTGGGAGGTTAAATATTTCATAGAGCTGATGAATCCTTTTGGAAACTTTTAGACACTTTCGAACACCAACTCGCTTAGTTGACGACTGCGAGTTTACTCCCACATATGGGGCCATATCATTCCTCGTCCCTATTATGTAGAGCGAATGAAGCGAGCGCGTTTTATTTGCTGACGGAAAGCGATTCGGTCTGTTTGTTGGCTGATGATAGTTTTGGCGACGCGCGGGAGTGCCTCCTCCCTGCACGTGCCTGCAAAACCCTCTCTTGATGATGACTTCTGACATCTTGGACAAGTCGACCAAAAGCAGGAAATCGAAAGTGAAACCAATCAGGCGATTCGGCCGTCTGGTTTTGACTTTTCATTTGGCGGGAGCCGCTCTACCTAATTCCATTGGCCACTGCAGCTGCCATTGACAACCAAGATGAAAACTGGTGATATTGCTTCAACGCAATTTATTTTCGTGAACTTGTAGCAGATATGGGATCACGTGATGCTCGAGTGTTTCAGCTCCTTCCCGTTTTATTTCATCATTGGGTTTTTATACTTGTTGTTAGCTGGATGGATCAACCTGGATATTAAACCTTCTGCCTATAACAACAGTGCTATTATTTGTGTTTTTTGTTGCT
>JAHWFP010120241.1:63180-111856 GCA_023313725.1 Lithobius niger | reverse complement strand
TGGGGCAATCTTGAGCCATTTGTCGCCTGCTGAGTTGATTTTCGGTGTGCTCGATTTGATTTGCTGGTTGTTGTGGTTTTTCTTTCCCGCTTTTACTCCTGGTGTTATAGGCACGTGTGACCCCGGCAGCGTAGGTGTTGTCCATCGTATTGTCACTTTCACCATTACCTGCTGGTGGTTTCCCATTAGGTGTCACGTCTTTCTTCCTCTCAAACGGGGGCCTAAGTCTGGTTTTGGCATAGCTGGAGAAAATTCTGTTGAGGTTTTCAGTGACTCCTTGCACGTACGTAAGGGCTATTTTGGCTGGCTCTTGCTTTGCCGTATACTGGCTCTTTCCGGATTTTTGGTGATCCAGTGTGGCCGCTTTTATTGCCTCGTTGATAACTTTTCCTGTGTAGCCTAGTTTTAGGCGCTTTGGCGTTTTGAAGGTGTGGCTGTGCTAATTTTCTACTGGCTGAAATTCGTACCTTCGTGTTTGTTTCACAATCGAGTGGAGTTGCGTTTTAGAGTGTCCTGAATTGTACGGAATACCACGGTCAGTTGCTGAAGGCTTTTTGAAGGGCTGGAAAGTCAGGCAGGCTGGTTCCTTCCTTTTTACTAGCGTGTCGAGGAAGGATAGCTTTGTTAACTTCTGCCTCATGTGTGAATTGTATTTCGCTTTTCCAGCTGTTGATGAGGTTCAGTACGTCCAGTGTTTCGTTCTTCTTTTGGATGGAACACACGTCATCCAGTTGGAACAGCGAAACACAATTCACACATGAGGCAGAAGTTAAGAAAACTGCTCTTCATCAACACGCTGGTGAAAAGGAAGGAAACAGCCTGACCTTCCAGCCCTTCAAAAAGCCGTCAGCGACCGACCATGGTATTCTGTACAGTTTGGGTCACCCTAAAACGCAACTCCACTCGAATGTGAAACAAGAAATGTGAAGGCTAGTGCGATTTCAACCATTGAAAAATTAGCAGAGCCACACCTTCAAAACGCCAAAGCTCCTAAAACTAGGCTACCCAGGAAAAGTTATCAACGAGGCAATAAAAGCGGCCACACTGGTTCACCAAAAATCCGTAATACGGCAAAGCAAGAACCAGCCAAAATAGCCCTTACATACGTACAAGGAGTCACCGAAAACCTCAACAGAATTTTGAAAACGCATAATTTCTCCAGCTATGCCAAAACATGCACCAATCTCAAAATCTGACTTTGGTCCCCATTTGAGAGGAAGAAAGAAGTGACACCTAAGGGGACAGCACCAGCAGGGAATGGTGAAAGAGATAATACATTAGTCAACACCTCCGCTGCCGCGGTCACACATACATATAACACCAGGAGTAAAACCGGGAATGAATATCCACAACAACCGGCAAATCAAATCGAACACACCGAAAATCAACTGAGCCAGTGACAAATAGCTCCAGATTGCCCCCTGGGGCATCTACCAGGTCCCATATGGACGGTGCAGTATGATCTACGTCGGAGACACGAGGAAGCATCGATTGCCTCTTACTTGACCACATTTCCGATACCAGGACCCTAAAAAGCAGCAAGGGAATCGCATGGAATCCACACACCAAATTAGCTGGAATGGTACGACCACCATGTTAGAATCCAATTCAAAAAATGACCATCATTTGAGGGCCCTGGAATCCCTTACCATAAAACATATGAAAAATCAAGGAGTGAAGCTTATGAATATTCAGCCTTCATCACATCCTTTTATCCACCACCTCGTGAATCCTAGGTTGCAAAACTTACTGAACATTAAGTGGAAAGCAACTATCCAGACAGTGAAGACAGACGATTATCAAGGTCTGTAGTCGCCAGGGAAGATTTCAAACGTGAATTTCAACAAACCGTCCGATGCAGTAGTAAAAAGCTCACGTAATCACAAGAAGCCTGATGAAGAAAGTTGACATTTAAGCAAATAACACCAGTGGTTGATTGACTTCAGAAAATTTGCACGAACGTTTTTAAGTTGTGTATTTAGTTGGAGTGTGAGTAAAAATTAGCTTGTTAGAATTTGTCAACAACTGTGAGGAGTTTTACTTTGAATACAATTACTTGCCATGATTGACGGAGATTTACGCCAATTCATCACCAGTTCAAATGTTCGTGGTGTGCTTAATTTTCTAAAGATAATTTCAAATTACACAATGTCTTTCTTCTTCAGGCGTTCGTTTGGCTGTTGTTACATTGTAGTCGACGATTTTTGGAGCGTCTTGAGCGCTGCGCTCGCGACCACTGACTTCTACAGCGCGGGACTTGTGCGTCGTTGGCGTTGTTATTGGCAGCGTCATTGATTTCCATTTTTTATCGAGGAGGCTCCGAATTTTTGGGTGGACTAGCCTCCTTCACACCCCACCATCAACCATCTAGTCCTCCCCAAAATTCGGAGCCTCCTCGATGCACAAGTCCTGCGCTGTAGAAGTCAGTGGTCGCGAGCGCAGCGCTCAAGACGCTCCAAAAATCGTCTACTTGATTTATAACAATGGCTTCGCGTGGCTTGCTTTTGTGTCTTTGTTAGATTAGATTTGTATTTAGCGGTTAACCGCGGGTAAACCGCGGTCGGGTCTTATTACAGCACACATTTGCGGTTTTGGGTCGTTTCGGTTGTTAGTTCAGACATTGCGGTTCCCTGCGGGTCGGTTCCAGTTTCTGTAAATGCGGGCAGTTTCAGTTCCCAAAAATTGGACCCGCGCCCACCTCTACCACTGGTTGATTTTTCATTTTTTATCAAGAAGGCTCCGAATTTTTGGGTGGACTAGCCTCCTTCACACCCCACCATCAACTCCACCCCAAAATTCGGAGCCTTCTTGATAAAAAATGAAAAATCAACCAGTGGTAGAGGGTTTTGGGAACTGAAATTGCCCGCATTTACCGAAACCGCACGTAATTTTATTTTTCAGACCCGCAGCTGCTCGCAGACCGCAGTAATTATTTTTTTTTTGGAACCGACTCAACCCGATCCATGCCCACCTCTAGTCGGATGTTGCGAGCACTGAACTCAAGACCCTCCAAAAATCGCCCACTAAAATGTAACAACCGCCAAGGAACAGTGAAAAAAACGCCTGAAGAAGAAAGACGTCGTGTAATTTTAAATTCTCTTTCAAAAAGTTAGCCACCACGAACATTTGAACTGGTGATGAACTTTGAAATTAGCGTAAATTTCCGCAATCTTTATTAATCCATTGCTCCAAAAGGGTCTACTTCCGCAGAAGCTACGAGCATGCTTGCCGACCTATCTAGATTCTGGCATGTGAAATTTAGGTGGACAAATTTTTGGGTGCGTTTCTGATGTGTAATTAGCAGCGAGCACGAGCAAGGCTCGTGATTTGGAAAAAACTGACACCATTTTCGTGCACAGCGACCTTGATTTACCCTTTACATCAATGGGGATAGTACAACCTTCCATGTATACAAATCAATGGTGGACGAGCTTGGAGCTGCTGCGGAAGTAGCTCCCTTCAACGTAAACATTCCTTTTAGGGATGTTAGAAGGCATTTCGTTACAAACCAAAAGAGAAATACTTAAGATTTGCCTAGGCTAGCTAAATGTTTTATATTCGTGGCATTTTCATTCCAAAAGTAACCAGGCCCCACCCTTTTATTATTTTATTGGAAGTCATTCAAGCCTGCTTTTAACTGGCCAAAACATTTGGATCAGATCTGCAACTTAACATAAGAGCTGGAATCCCCAGTTAGTCAAAATAATAGTTATTTCAGCGTTGCTTTTCCGTGCAACAAATAAAAAACGATGACCACGGGCAAATTTGACCACCAGGCAATGCCTGAGAACCAATTAATTTTTTTTTCGTGGCCTTACTTAATAAAATTTCATAAATTTGTACTACATAATTACTTGGCTGAATAGCCTACCGAATATCATCATGCGGTCAAAATTAGCAAATTCAGTTTTAGTACTGTAGTCCCTACTAACATCGAATAAACAAATGGAATTTCTACTTGTTAGCCTATCACTTGCGAACAAATTTTTACCAAAGATCAATTCTCCCAATCTCATAATGTCCAGAATCTCCACTAGGCCTTTGCTGCAAATTTTAGATAGTCAATATTGACAACTATCTTCACCAGGCGTATTTGACAAATTTAAAAGTTCGTGGCTCACATCTTGTCTGGCCACATATTTTCATGGTCTTAATTTTTGTGCCTTGAAAATGTTTTGTCTTACATTCATAAGGTTATACAACTCATGCATGCAAAATCTATTGTACCCTGATATCTACGAAATCACCCTAATCCCCCCCCCCCCAAAAGAAGGATAAAAATACGTGAAAAAAATGACTAAGGAAGAAAGCCACCTTTATGCTCTTACATTTTATTCGTGTCACATGGCCAGGATTTGAAATGGCAAACCCGTTTGTCACTAGCTCATTCTGGACACACTGCCTTTACGGCCGACATTATCATTGATTAGCTACTTCGAATCTTGGTCACGTCACCGTGCAGAGCCCCCTTTCTTAGGGGGCTCTGCACCGTGTAAGCGCATAAAGGTGGCTTAGGCTGTTGTACTATTACATAATGGTGTACTACGATTTTCGCTGATGGCTTATTAACGATTTAAATTTTTTTATTCACACCTATTTATGTATATTTTTCCTTACCTGAACGTACGAAGCATTGCTGTCTCCTGTGAATGAGAACCAAGATGGAGTCGGGGACGGATCGTCCACCACGGCACGATGAAATCTTGCTTACTGACGAGTGGTTGGACAGACGACCCTACGGCTTACAGTTCACATTTGTAACACTACACTTTCTTCGTTGTTTCCTAACAATAATGACGCAACGTGAAATTGGGAACTTTGTGGTCCAGCTGGTTTTTTTGCCGACATTCCTTGCTGCTGTTGTATTTCGTGCTAGACTGTTTTCATTACTGCTGCACGAGCCCTCTTCCGTTGACTATATTCTCTAGTTCTTTCAATTCTCTTACTTTGCGTGGGGGTTTCCTCGCTTTGATTTTCTGCATTCATCGTGAAGTAGTGTTAAAATGAACTGCCTACGTAAAAAAATGGAAATATAACTGTGCACAGCCTGTTGTTATTGCGATTTGTTTAGATCGCGCGCGCATAGAGATAAAGAGAAGGCGCCGGAAATGACGATACGACGTAAAACAACTGGGTCACGCCTGCGCTTGCGTCAACGATCAGTGCCTCCTACCGAGTAAATAGAGATTCGGTTTCGATTTATCCCGTTCGCTGCCCAACGGCAAGTTGAACAATTAAAAAAAAACTATTTGTTAAAAGTGATTTCACTGATTCCTTAGTTTTTCCTTCCTTTTTACCAAAGTAGTGCAACTTCAATCAAAATTCATCTATGGAAATGTAGCTTCACCTGGCGCGAGAAATTAAAAACTGCACGCTGAATTATCTAGACGATAAACGCGTGGGGCTGTCGGCTGTACAGTTGTGAACCCTGATCTCTCCTTCCTGTTAAGTCCAATATGCCTATGCTAAAACCTAAACTAACAGAGTTAGACGTGTGGTGTGACAGGGAAAGTTGCTCAGAATCGCTTGCAGAGTTCAGAAATGCAATAAAATAATTTTCGATTATTTCTTTTTTTGGGCTAAGTCCAACATGGGTCATGCATTTTTTCTAAGTACAGCCTATATCCTAAAATCTAAACTAACAGAGTTAGACGTGTGGTGTGACAGGGAAAGTTGTTCAGAATCGCTTGCAGAATTCAGAAATGCAATAAAATAATTTTCGATTATTTCTTTTTTTGGGCTAAGTCCAACATGGGTCATGCATTTTTTCTAAGTACAGCCTATATGCTAAAATCTAAACTAACAGAATTAGACGTGTGGTGTGACAGGGAAAGTTGATCAGAATCGCTTGCAGAATTCAGAAATACAACAAAATAATTTTCGATTTTATCGGGTTTTTTTTTTTTGCTAATTAGTCGAACATGCTATTAATTATGCATAAATGTTACGGTTTGGTAAGGAACTGCATTTTCAACAACAATTTGTCTTCACTGCTGAGTGTTCCGCACAAAATGTTATTCCCGAAGTATTCTGAATTGTTTACAGTGGACTGAGAAGTGTTCTCAAAGAAATCTTCTTAAAACACAGTGAAGAACACTTCCTTGTGATTTTGTTGTTGTTTAAGAACACTTCCCAAGAGCACTTGAAGTGTACTTTGACGAAGTGTTCTCAAAGGAAGTGTTCTTAAAACCAGTGAAGAACACTTCGTTGAGAACTTTTTTGCTTAAGAACACTTCTGAGTGCACTTGAAGTGTTCTTAAATAAGGCAGAACACTTCTGAGAACACTTGAAGTGTTCTTAAAGTGTTCTTTTGAATTACAGTGTACATAACATTTTCTGCGTAAAAAAAACCCCACATTTGCAACAACAACAAAAAAAAAACTACAGTTATCTGTAATATTTCGGCAGTCATTTTTCATCTCGGGACGTACCGAATCGGCACGTTGGAGTGGACCGGCCTTGTGAAAATACGAGAAACCCTAAACTCCGCCTATTATGAGTCAAGTCCAGCTCATCCTGCTTACTAGCCAGGTGCTCCACCCGGTGCTCATGATGCTCATGCATAGCTCAGAATAATGTGTTCGACATATCTGATGAAATGAAAAGTCTAGTAAAATAAAAGATTTCTGCCCACCAACCAGCTATCTATATATATAATCACACAAAACCGCAGCGCATGCATCTGCAGCGCAGCCCAGCTATACAGCAGCTAGTTGGACATACGATGCCATCTCCGCCATCTACCGACGGAACGGCAAATTATAAGAGTAGCAGCCAAAGCCCACTGAGATAGTAGCTGCGCCCGGAACGCAACGTCCAGCACAGTGTGAACATACGATGCCATCTACCGACTGAACGGCAAATTAAATGAGGGGGGGGGTGGGAGGGGAGCGAGACGACGCGGAATGAGCGAGCGAAGCGAGCGACTCCGCTAGTTTATTTATAAAGGTTGATTATAAAGGATTTCTGCTGCAGCCTGCAACGTGCACAGACATACGAGAGGGCAGGGGCAACTTTCAGTAAAAGGGCACCCTGAGGCTTTATTTTTCTGGGTACTTTTTTTTTTTTTACCATTTTTTGGCCCCTTTCTTAGGCTTCCTGGCTTTCTTTTTGCCCTTTTTAGGGCTCTAAGCCCTTTCTCCTCGCTGCGACTAGCATTATTCAGGGCAGAAAAGCAAAATGGGGCATATTTTTCTTTATAAAGGGCAAAAAAGTGCACCCCCCTGCACTCCCTGTGCACGCCACTGGTTGCAGAGTACTTTTTAAAGCAAAAACGTAAGCGTGGGAAGTAAAAATGAACTACTGACACATGACTGGGGAGGGGGGGGGAGACTAATTTGATGAAGCATGTCTATGCCAGAGAGGGCTCCGTCAAATCAACTTGGGGTGTGAGGGAGTGCTGTTAAGTTCCTCCAGCGGGGGTTGCTACGAACCCGAGCGGCTTAAACTAGAGGCTAGTACTTTAATGTGTTAATTACCAGAAGAAGAATAGCCTGTTTCGAATGAATTTTTAAACATTTCTGGGTTAGTGACTAACTCAGCTGGTCTTCGCCTTAAACGAGTGTGACCCATACGTTAAAAAAAATCAGTTATTTTACTGTTAAATCACCAATTTCCCTTGCAAGAGTGAACATTAACCGTTTATTAACAGTACAAAAAACTGTAATTTGTTTCCATTTTTGTTTACTGTGAAATTACGGTCTGTATCGTTAAATGAATCGCCTGTAAGGAAACGTAAGCAAACGATTCTTGCTGAATTCTGCTAAAAGTGTTCTTAGCTGAATTTACAGAGAACTATGACGTAAAAATAAAAATATTTTTATTTTTACGTCATAATTCTCTGCAATCTCAGCTAAGAATGCCCTTAGCAGGATTTAGCAAGAATCGTTTACTTATCGTTCCCTTATAGGCGACTCATTAGACGATACGGAACCGTAACTTTACAGTACAAAGAAATGGAAACAAATTACCCGTTTTTTGTACTGTTCGTAAACGGTAATTTTTCACTCTTATGAGGGAAATTGGAGAGTGACAGTTTCCTTTATTAGCTCAATTTTAGTTTGAAATTAAGTTCGTAATTTTTTAGGTCGGGGGAATTGCAACATCAACTAGAGGAAATTTCACACACATGGAAAAACAGTCTTCCTTACATCTTTGTTAATAATATAATAGGTGTTTTGAGAACTGACATACAAAAGGTTCTTTCTACACTGATACCGCATAAGAAGCAGACCGGAAGTAAGTAAAAGTCACACAACATAACAGAAGAAGCATAATTATTCAGCAAAAATGGGAGCTCTCTGACTGGGCAAAAAACTCGCAAGGCATACAACACCAGTATTAATTTTCGACACCGTATTTTAGTGTCCTGGTCACAAAAGACACAGAATTTAAAATTTCACAGGTGGGGAAACCAACAGCAACGAATCCAGGCTTGGTTGGTGTTGGTTTCCCATCTGTGAAATTTTAAATTTTGTGTCTTTTGTGACCAAGACACTAAACTACGGTGTCGAAAGTTAATACTGGTGTTGTACGCCTTACGAGTTTTTTGCCTTGTCAGAGGGCTCCCATCTTTGCTGCGTACCAAACCCTCGCATTCCTTGTTTGGTTTCGGAACTATTCCTATAATCGTATACACTTCATCCAGGAAGTTTCTGCTAAGTTATAGTTGCTACAGCTGATCTGTACTGTGTAGACCCCATACGATTAGCTACTGCTATCTGTAAGCCCTTGCCAAAACTCTAACACGTGATTGGCAAGCAGACCTGCCTGGGTACAGGTGGTTATTAAAAAAATTACGGGACAACTTTTCACGAAATCAGCAGGGAGCCCTGCTGTTTTGGCAGGCACATAAAAGTTGGAAAAAAAAAACACAACCGCACAACATGTTATAGTAACCTACATCTCACCTCACCTCACTAATTTAATTACTATAGCTTGTTATGATTAACCATTGGATCATTGAAGAACCTGACCTGAGCCAAGTGGAAGAAAAGAACGACTACGGACCACTTCCTCGGTTCTCATCATCCCCTGCCTTTGCACCACCATAAAACTTCATATTATCCCCGAGATTGAAACAAACTTGCGAGTTGCCATCTTTCACCACAACCACCACTCCTTGAAAGTCATCAAAAAGCAATTTGGACCTCACCCAACGTATAGACCAGCTGAGCATTCCAATTGTTCAAGTTCGGGTATCGCTACAATCGGAGGGGGTAGACGAAGGGCGAATCACACGGGCGGCGAACCCGCCAAACACAATCCGGCAGCTGTGGCCGCCAACTCTTCGCCCTAACTCGGTTATTTGAACGTGATGGTGAAACTGAGAGCGTGAGAGACACGCAGAATCTTTCGCTCTTTCTTCTTTTTTCTTTCTTCTTCTTCTTCTTCTTATTCGCCCTATCGTTCCTTCATTCTATTTCTCCGACTTTCTGTCGTTTTCTCCCGCTCTTCTAACACTGTCTTCACACTTCTGCGCTCGCTCGTTCTTCAATGATACCAGAAGCGTCGTCGTCCTTCTTCAATCAATACAGAAAATAAGGGGAGGTGATGGGGAGGGGGAGTGGGTGATGGGGGGGGGGTCCCTACACCATCTTACATCTGGCACGGACAAAATGAATCACGCGCACACGCACGCAACACTTTGAACCGGGCAAAATTGCAGAATGATTTTACTCCATTCTTCAACGATGGTCGTATCGGTCGTAGATAAAATTCTAGGACTCTGTGGTGTATGAGACAAATACGAAAAGATCAGGAGGCCGAATATCCAGTTACGAAATGGATTATGTCAAGATCTATATAGAGTCGTATCAAGGCTAAAATTGGCGTTTTAACAGCAAAGATATAAGTAAAATAGAATACAGCATAGAATTAACTAGCAATTGTCGTGCTGTGCTACAACTGCATCAAAGGCGCCATTGTCCGCCCTCCACTACTTCTACGTGGCACAGAGGAATTACAAAAACATGTGAAGGTGAGATTTGGAAGATTAAAGGGAAGTGGGACTTGAAAGAATAAAGGTTAACGGTGGCAATGGCTTCAGTTAACAGTGAGTTCCAAAAGGAATGACTAAAAAAAAGGCATCACCCTCCCCCCCCCCCTACAAAAAAAAAACAACAACACTAAAACAGGAAAAATATGCCAAATATTAGGTTAGATCAGTTTCTGACGGCCTGAAATTACTTCCTCTGGTTCCAAAAGCTATGCAATAAAATAAATTTCTCTCACGCCACACAACCTCTGACGTCAATAAGCGGGCTAAGAATCGTATTACTTTATGCTCTGTAGAGAAAAGGGTGGGGGGGGGGAGGGTGTGGCGGGGCTGTACACCCCATTAATGTTTTAACATGGAAATGCTTCTTTCATTATAAACCTTTATGCAACTGAAAATTGCTTTTCAAAACGTTTTATAAATATGATGCAATATTCATGATTTACTCTTCCAATGACGTGTAATGGTTAAGGGAAACCACCCACATTAGCTTTATACCATAATAAAATTTCAATTCAGCACGAAACCTCAAAAATGCCTCGATAACCTTGTTAGACCTTCAAACATGATGAATCATCACAGAAAAATGCAATCAATTTAGTATAGCAAACAAATCAAAAGGCCGCGATTGGTACTGGTCTTACAGCCCAGTCGCCGTAATGATGGACGCATATTTAGAGCTTAGTAGCGGCTTCCCACTAAACAGACGACATAGTCACTTATGTGTCACTGCCCACCTTGAACTTTGTGAGGGGTCCCTTGGGAACCCAAAGAACAGGAGCACGAACAGCCGAGTGGTTAGAGTGGTCTGCAGTTACCACCAAATGGGTGCCGGATAGAATCTCAACACTGACTAATGCTGGGACTTACGAATAAAAAATACTATCGTAGCCGTCCGATGATGAGAAAGCGATACTATCCTAAGCCAGGAAGAGCTGATACAGAAGTAAAAGGTGCCCTCAAACAAGGCACGAACTCACATAAACCCGCACATATTTTTTTTATTTTTGGAACTATAATTTGCTCCTTGTTCACAAAAAATTACATATATAAAAAGTTAAAACATAAAAAATGGGACCAGCACCACCACACACAAGTTATCAGGGAGTGGTCATTTTGGAATCTAACAGAGCCCCTCTCTCCTAACTTGTGTGTGGTGCCTGTCCCATTTTTAATGTTTTAACCTTTTATATATGTCATTTTTGTGACCAAGGAGCGAATTATAGCTACGAAAATTAAAAATGTGAGTGGGTTTAAAGGTATTTGTGAGTTCGTGCCTTGTCAGAGACATCTCTTACCTCTTTTCAACGTCACAAAGTAAGATGCCATTCAGTTTTGGTTAACGTTACTCTCAAACAAACGCACGGATATTCAACTCTTTAAGAGATACATTCCTCGTTCTGCCGCATAGTTGATCCTTTCTATGCGACGAACAAACATGAATCAGTGTCAGCCGTTATTCACAAAATGGCAATTACCCGCCGTCTGCGTCAGGTGATGGAGCGCAGTTAACGGCACTTTTACAGAATTCTTTAGGTTTCCCAACTTTTGTTTGTCACCGGAAATCCTCTCCGGTTAGGAAACTGTGCCCTCCTCAAATCTCCCTTCGCCTTGCGCCTGTTGAAGGGGAAAGGGTGAAAGAGGTAGAATGAATCGACCCGTGCCTTGAATGCCTTGCCAGGTGAAATCCTCTTTGTCACGTGAGTTGCATACGAAATTTGCCAGTTTACTCAAGCACCCTGTCATCACCCTAAACTTAAAAGAGGCCCAGACTACGAGCGAGGATGCGTCACGTACAAACCGAAGCGATTTTCAGTAGGGTCCTTAGCGAAAAGTTACGAGGCGAAAAAGATTTTATAGAAATATTGGACGACGGAAGAGGCATAGAACAAAACGCCTTTTCTCCTGGAGGCTAAAGGTTTGGGGGCCTCCTGTTTTAAGTACAAATCGCCATGAATCCTTGTGAAATGATCATTTGGGTCAAAATTTATTTCGAGTTTAAAAATTATTTGGGGTGAACATGCGTATGGAATACTAAAGACTTTGGGGTGAAACGTCGGAAGGGTTTGCAAGTTCGCTTCACTGCTTGTGCTTTTTGAAAGTTTGTAGGATGTCAAAAAATTGCAGTTCTTATTAATTCTGGTTCTCATGAAGAGTTTTTTCGTTGAGACGTCAACTATTATAGATTAGTTCTAGGGTCGTGGCTAGCATAGCACCAGTGAGGGTAGCAGCGCATCCAGGAAACACTAGCTAACAATGATACAAAAATAAGACTAGCTGAGGGTAGCAGCACATCCAGGAAACACTAGCTAACAATGATACTAAAATAAGACTAACTGAGGGTAGCAGCACATCCAGGAAACACTAGCTAACAATGATACTAAAACAAAACTAGCTGAGGGTAACAGCACATCCAGGAAATACTAGCTAACAATGATACTAAAATAAGACTAGCTGAGGGTAGCAGCACATCCAGGAAATACTAGCTAACAATGATACTAAAATAAGACTAGCTGAGGGTAGCAGCACATCCAGGAAATACTAGCTAACAATGATACTAAAATAGGACTAGCTGAGGGTAGGAGCACATCCAGGAAATACTAGCTAACAATGATACTAAAATAAAACTAGCTGAGGGTAACAGCACATCCAGGAAATACTAGCTAACAATGACACTAAAATAAGACTAGCTAAACACCTATGGCGGGGGGGGGGGGGTATTGAAGCTTAACGGCGCGTCGACAACAAGGTCATTAGCATCAACGTCAGCCATAGTACAGTGGTCCAGGTTGCCACTACGCAACACATTACAGAGATGTTAAAGATTTAAAAAACCCAAATATAATTCTTATCATACATATGTACCACCTGCAAAAATTTAAAAATCCCGGACTGCAGGACAGAGTTATCCAATTAACACGCAATGTCTTGTGGAAGATGGAAACGATGACAAACACCATCAAGATGGCGACAATCAACAAGCAAATGACAGACCATAAGTGGCTGTCAACACCAATGATATACAAGATATACAAGATCACCTCTCCCCCCCCCAAAAAAAAAAGGAAGCAATGAGTTAGGTTGGTGTGAGCAATACGCAAACGGGCTAACACCAACCCTGCTGTCTACTGGAAAATTACGGTCTACTCCATGTCATAACGTAGAAATATTTGTGAATGTATTATACTATATAGCTGGACCCGTGCATGCTGCACGATGATTGATTTTCCGAACTAGCTTTTCCCGGTGTTTTGTCGTCTTAGGAAAGTAACTGGCGATGTCAATTTCTCCCCCCCCCTTCCTGTACACCTCTACCCACGTCTTTGCCCCCAACACCCTCCAAACCGAACTGCACCCCCTCCCAGACTCCTGCAATGTGGGGTGCGTAGCTCCCCGGCACCTTACGTGTTTGGGCTTTGTTTTTAATGCTTCCGCCTCCCACCCACCCCTCAACTATGCCTTCCTCCCTCAGAGAATAGCCCCCCCCCCCCCCCCCCGCGAAATGTGACACTCTGCATGCTACCCTTCTTACGATACAATTTAATTGTTGCTGCTGGTGCTGCTGATCCTGGAGAGCTTACGGTATTAATATAGTAGATGGTAGAACCATACTATCAAATAATGTTTTCATGTCTTATTCCGATTTTCCTTTGTATCTATTTATTTAATGTAAACCTTTGGCAATCACTACGTTTATGTGACCACTCCAAGCGAGATGCGCATCACGTCCGTATCACCCCCGTGGGCTTGTAAACACCCAATCGTGGCGCTTTCTGCCCTCTGGTGATACAGACCCAAAGCTCTTTCTGGAGGTGGATTGACCGTCTGAAGCGCATCGTCTTTATTCATGTAAACACTCACAATCTTATTGAGACGATGGTGAACGCCTGGTAAAGATGGCGGACACAGTTATAGCACCCACGTAATTAGTGCTGGTGGCACTCGAATTTTAGGTAAATGAACTGAAAATAAGTGTACAGAGGACATTGAATCTTGAACACTTCAAATGTAGTAATGAATTCTGCATACGGATTAATAGTACCAGGGAAATGCCAATGGTTGTGCAAAAACATGTTTCATTGTTGAAATATCGTTGCATTATTGAAGCACGTTTCTAAGCTATATATTGTTCAAATGAGGAACTTTACTTTATTGCTGTTGACACTACACTGGTCATACACCCATGCGCTCAGTAAAAACACTACGTAACAACTAAGCTAAACCTAACCAACTAAACCGTCGTACACACAGTAGCACCACATACCACCTGCACTACCTACTTCGACAGAGGCAAGTTTCTCACGTAACAATGCTAAATTTTCACAATAGAGTTTTCGTCCAGGAAAACGCGCTGCATCAACGCTTGTGTGGCAAAGAAGTGTTTGAAATTCAGTGTCCAATACTGTACATGACTAGGAAGACCACTAAGCCTTGCATACGATTGGTTACGTGGGTCTGTAAGCTGACCTAGTTTACTACAAGGGGACAGAGCAGCATGGAACGTGCCCACTATTTTCATAAGGAAGGACAGGTAGGAATGTTTTGTGATCGCACTGCCCGAATCACCTTCGCTAGCGGAATGGTATTAATCGTGGTGTGACGTCTTGTAAACAGGTGCCGCTTTTTGTCGCACATTTCAAAGCGCATGTTTAAGATGCGCTTTCATGTAGCCATGTAAACAATAGTGAATGTTTTATCAGGCCTTACGCATTTATTTATAACTTTAGACATTCTTAATTTAGGCGTGTGGAGGGGTACTGATGCTTAATGGCACGTCGACAGAGAGAAAACTGGTTTCAGGCAGGAGAGTAAAAGATTATACCAGAGTCCTGCTTATGAAAAATACCACAATGCTACCATAAAGCAAACAGTAAATAGAGTCGAGTGATAAAAATTTACCAATGTTATTAATTTGTAGGTTCAGAGGCATACATCTATTGTACACATGGAGAGAGAAACTCTTCAAGGAAGAAAAACGAAAAGTATTGTCAAACGATTGTCACAGCAGGTCGTTTGGAAGTCACAAGAAATACATCTGATTGTTTAAGATAAACCATTGCTTAGATTACAGCTAATTGCAGATTTCATTTTTAGTACTTCTCTTGACTTGGATGTTTCCCACATCATTATGTGCTTGTCACTGTCAAGTGATACACACAGAACAATTGTTTTCTAGATATCAACATTAATTTTCTTGCCAACAACATAGAGATTGCAATCAAGTTATCATGTTTGCTACTAATTGATCGGGCCGAGTTTGTCTCACTCTAGGGCTACCACGCATGCTGTTTTCCCTTTCTTTTCATTAGCAGAAGACACGAAGCAATTACGGTATCTGCCTTTGATGGAGAATTGATTGTTTCATCCTTGGGGTTCGTGGAGGTTGGTGTAACTCACCTGCTGTGACCTGCGGCGGCCTCTTCTGGACAGGTTTCATGATTTCTCTGTCTAGTTCAGGAGACAGTTTTCCATGTGGCGTTTTTATCTCGTCTTCTGAAAGAACGATTAAACGGTAAAGGTCGATTAGGCTATGCTAAATAGAAAGATTTTGTTGTTTTACAACGTTCTTCTACGAAAAGTTTTTTTTAACTCTTTCGTCCCCAGTGAGAATTTCCAATTGTTGCGTGACAGATAGATGTTCTTTGGAAATCACTTGTTCGACTTCTAGTATTCTCAAGGGTTCAGTGCCTGGACCATTGTTCTTTATTATGATAGTTCTATCTTTTATAATATCTCGTCAATGTTTTAATTGCAATCTTAAATAGTTTAAGAGACGCTCTTTGGAAATCACTTGTTCTACTTCTGGTATTCCCCAGGGTTCAGTGCTTGGGTCACTGTTCTTATTTATGATTTTTTTTTATCTTTCATAATCGTTCGTCAATGTTTTAATTGAAACCTTACATAGTTCGACAACTATCACACCTTGTAGATCTAGGTTTACAGTCGTAAAGCCTAGCTCGTCTTCGTTTATAGGTGTCACACAAACGAAGTTGATTCCCATTGGTATCAGGGCTTTGAACAGTAACCAAATTACACTGTAACCGGCATTTAACTTGGTTTATGGCTAATTTTACATTTTTCTTGTTCTGTGGTTCCAGTTGGGTTGCCACTACCCAATTTTTCTGAGTCGGTTATATCAGCTGGGATGCATTGTAGTCATATTCCAAATGTATATCAATAATATTGCAACTATACCTATAAGAGACTACCAACATTCTTTTCTCATTAAGTGTTCTCTTGTGCTTGTTATCTATTTCACTTTTTCCTCACTGTGAAAGGCTACCACCATTCATTATTGGGAGAAAAGAAAAAGCGAGTTGGCGTTGACTGAACACTTGGCGGGTCATCTCTCGTTTCACAGAATCCCCCATATTGCAGAATCCCGTTTCGCAGAAAGTAAAACGAACTATGATTTTTCTGCAAAACAGGATTTCTCGTTTCGCAGAATTCCATTTTGCAGAATATATTTTTTAAGATTACGTGCCTCGCTCTTGTTGCCGCGCTCTCTGCGGCGAAACGTACAACATCAGAAACAGCAACCAATCGCAAATTCTTTCCAACTGGGAATGCATCTTTAACTTCTCCAATGTTAAATTTTAAAGAGTATTTTGATTCGGCAAAACGGCGATCTACAAAACGGGGATTCCCGTTTCGCATGAAAATTTTGGTCCGTTCTATTTTCTGCGAAACGGGATTCTGAGAAATGGAATTCTGCGGAACGGGAAACCACCAGTTGGAGAGCCACTTTTGCGTCAATTGAACATTTAAGGTGTTGTTCTACTTCAAATTAATAGTTTCAAACTCGTTAAGTCTGCTAGTTAGGTCCAAGAATGTGGAAAGTTCTATAAATTTCAGGCATAAAATGAAGCTTGAGTTTCCGTCTTCATAACCGTATAGCTTGTTCCACATTATGTTCGCAGGAAGCTGACTGTATGACGCCACCTTTCCGTCTACTACGAGTGCAAAAATAACACGTAAATATCCCACTCGTAGACTCTAACAGTAACAGTTTATAGTCTACAAGTGTGATATCCACATTTTTTTGCATTCGTGTGCAAGGAAACGTGACGTCGTACAGTCAGTTAACTGCAAACATTATGTGGAACAAACTATAGTATTATGTATTGCACTGCACTGACGTATTTCAAACCAATTAAAGGGTTCAACTTTGGTTTATGAAAACAAGCCCCTTTAAGAACATTATTACATATGCTTTTTATTGTTTCTGCTTGGTTTGGGTTCGAGAATGATACGTAAAGCCTAATGTCATTAGGCAGCAATCAACCTAACTAAATTAGATTAGAGCTAATCCAATTAGATAATTCGATTAAAAGACAATAAAAAACAGGGTAATTGTAAACATTACACAGTGTTTGCAAGAATTAGAATACAATTTGTATACCTTTCATTGGTTACAGTGAAACCTGTTTTAACTCGGTAATTTTTCTAAACTGTAATACAAATAAATGTTACCTGGGTAATATGTTTCCACACCGTGGACAAATAGGTTCTTTCTTGAGTCCAAAGTTTTGTAACCCGAGGACGTGTCGTTACCGGTTATATGTTCTGTGGAGTAATAAATGCAATAATAAGCAGACCAATCAGTTGAAATTTACGTATTCACAAATTGTATTCTAGCCCAAAGCAAAAGTAACTGAAATTTTCCAAGCACACCATGAATATTTTTACTAAAATGCAACTAATGCAGTAATTATAATTGGCGGAGCGAGTGAGCGAAGCGTAGGGTATCTTGGACACTAAATTGCAAAATGTTGGTTGGCTGGTGCACATTTGTATTCTGGGTGGAGTCCAAATGACACTTTTTAAAATTTATCGATCTAACACTCACCATTGTAAATTCGGACTCAGAATAGTTAAGGAATTCCGACAAAATATGCACCGTGTTTTTGGTAATCAAGTGAACTTTAAAAAAAAAAAACACCAGAAAAACAAAACGTTATTGCTTCTGTATAGATATGTTCCTACTTTCAGACCTGCAATCGTTACAGTACTGCAAGCACAGTGCTCCTACGTCAATTCTGACTTTAATTCCAGTATAACGAAGCCAATGAGGGATTTTTCAGTGACTTTGAAAGCAGCATTCGAGGTTAACTGCATCTATCCCGAAACGGCACAAAATACAACAGAAAATTGTAGTAAAAATTATTGCCAGTATGAAATATTACAAAACTGCGAAAACTGATTGAAAAATTTAAGATAACATAACATATAACATGTATAATATAACATGATAGAATGACTGCCAAAAAAAATTTATATGGTCCAGCAGGAGAACAAACGTCTGCTAAAGGTTATAGAGTTCATCAAAATGTCTCTAGAAGGGTTCAACAAATGCTGCCTTCACGACGTGTTCAGGAAGGCAGTTCCAAGGTGTAAGGACTCTAAACCAGATGGAGAACTTTTCACAGTTGGATCTAACCCTTGATTTCAGTATGGTGTAGCAATGATGTCTCGTTTTACGTATTTCATTCACGTTTCTCTAAACGAGCCAGTCAAGTCGTTATTATAAAGTTTAAACAGAACAAGCATGTCTCCATGGACTCTTCGCTCTTCCAGAGAGGTAACCTGGATTTGTTGCAGCCTTTGCTCGTAAGGTAAGTGAGGGATACCAGTAAGAAATTTTGATGCTCGTCTTTGCCCTTTTTCTACTCAAGCAATGTATCTCTGATATCCAAATTTATTTACCATAATTACAATAGGGAAGTGACACGACGTAGTATTATTGTGTATAACTCTATGGTGGAGCCAGTAACTGGGTTAGCTGCAAGGAGCACTGGAGGGAGAAAGGAAGATCGTCTTATTGAAGCCAATGCTATTAGACTGGATTTGTTAAGCCTATAACGCGCGATTTTTGTTGTTGGAGAAAACAACGTTCTTTTAAGCCTAAGAAATCCGCTCTCAAAGCACTGCCTTGATTAGAAGTGCCGTTTTTTCCGTTACATCTTAATCTAGTGCACCTTGTAGCTATTACCTCCAAATGGTGTATCGTAGCCAATATGACGTCACTTGACGCTGCTCTATAGCAGCGAGGAAAACAAAATAGGAAGAAAGCCTTCAGGAATAAATGCACAACCTTGTGTGAGGACTGCAGTGAAAGCAAGTGTGCGACCGAATCGAATAAACAAAATCAGTGTCATCTTTGGTTGTCGAATTTGGGTCTTTCCTTAAAGCTTGTAGCACACTGCTCCGCTCCGTTCCGTTCCGTTCCGTCACGTCACTTCGCAGGCCGTCATATTTCTGTTTGGATTAAAAGCATGTAAATTAGAGAAGCCGCGTATACCGGTCCGTACCGTTACGTGATAGCTCCTCGGCCGACGGACGGGATTGTCGAGGCAGAATCCTTTGAGTCAAAAACTGATGGCGTCGGAGAAGTGTGCGCACCTGCCGTCAGTCGACGGCCGTCGTCGTCCCTCACGCGCCTGCGCAGAATGTCTTTCCCCTACTAAATGTAGATGTGAACCTTACGGTTTCCTTCTGGACTTAAACGTCATCACGCCCCAACGTAAAGAATTAATACCTAATTTACAACCACTTTCTATTTAATTACCGACTTAAGGTCACTACAAGGCCTTCTTCATTTGCATTGCCAATTTGGGCGCAATCAAATTTAAACGTTTAGTGGAACCGACTGAAACGGTTAGCGACGAAAGCAATGTGCGCAAGACCATCCGTTGAAGTCAGTCGTCGGAACGAGACGGAACGGAGTGTAGTGTGCTACAAGCTTTACACGTCGGCTGCTCTACCCGTAAGCTTCCAAGACAATTTCCAGATTGCCACGACGAGAATTTTTAGTTTAAACGTCAGTCAGACCTACTGACGCCAGAAGGAGCGACAATGCTATAGGAGGACTCGGATTTGATTCCGACCAAGGTTACCTATACGTAAAGGCTTAACGTTAGAAATTCGACGCGTCGTCCAGTTAGCCACCGATTCTGCCACCAGTCGCGCTACTTACACCCCAAAAATGAACTGCTCTAACATGCGAACTGAACTGTGAAAGGTACGTGTAACACGCGATAGGCGGATTTTAAACTTATAACACTGCATTGACACCAAATAATTAAACTTTAACAACAATGGCTTCACGCTACGTACCTCTTTGTTCACTCGACGACAAAACAAAGCCTCCGGAGGTTTAATTTCATGAATTTCAAGCAGAAGAGCAACCAAAGTACGTGTGTATTGTACTGTATGATACGCTACGGCGTTTTCAATTCTCATTAAAAATGTGTTAAACGATCCATTGACGTAGAAGTAAATCATCCAAAGACTTCAAGAATAGTCACCATTACCATATAATAATCTTCGTTTAGCGCTGCAACACCAGTAAATCTCATAATAAGAAGATATCACGTTTTTGTGCATCCCGCTTACACTAATCAATGCTACGATTGGGGTTTTTCGTTCTTCGTGCTTTCAGTTCAGCGCAACGCTTGGACGACGCGTCTAGCATGCTACGTGAAACCGAGTGTTAAGCCTTTACGTATATAGGTATCCTTTGTTCGGACTCATATGGCACCACTTGTGCACCATAGATTCCAAGTACTGATCTTCGCTGTCCGTTCCCTGACGATATGAAAGACGTTTGTTTATTCATTTTCCCTGATTATTTCCGCTGCCACCATTGAAGCTAAAGGGATGCCAGAGAAAAACATGCTCGACACTACAAAAGCGCATGTTCGGGGGGTCAATCCCCTCATCAAGAAATAGAGGAGAATTTGTGAGGTCGATCAATTAAATTCATTTACAATACAGTGGACTTAGTGTGTCGTTAAAGTGGGACTTGCAGCGAAAAAAGGAAACAACGTTTTACAGGAATTAGATCTACTTAAAAATGATCCATCACTGGCTTCGACATATCTTAGGAGTGATATCAACACACCCAAACATTCGCCAACTTAATCGCACCGAATAATACTTCGGACGTTAAATGAAAACTTGAACATTGCTACCGAAAGTAGCAATGTTCTAGTTCTCATTTAACCCTCGAACTATTAAGCGGTGCGATTAAGTTGGCGAATGTTTTGGTGTGTTGATATCACTCCTTTGAAGGGCCGAACCATTCGGAACTTGGCGGCCCCTTTTA
The DNA here is from genome assembly GCA_023313725.1 of Lithobius niger. Taxonomy (NCBI): domain Eukaryota; kingdom Metazoa; phylum Arthropoda; class Chilopoda; order Lithobiomorpha; family Lithobiidae; genus Lithobius; species Lithobius niger. Next base: position 90,752 of record JAHWFP010120241.1, on the reverse strand, counting down.
CCAGTTTTGGTTTTTGATATGATAAATATGACTCCAGAATACGTCGAGGACTGTATCTGACGTTATTGCAATGAAACGAGACTTTTCTAGATTTGAGGTTTAACACGTCAGTAGTGTGTGGCGCATTGGCAACTCGGACCACTGCACTGTGACTTGGTGCTAATGACCTTGCTATTGACGCGCCATTAAGCCTTAACCCTCCCCCCCCCCCCACCAGGCCAGACTTGTCAGTGTATGGCGATAGATGTAATAATTCCAGGTTTGCGTCACTTTTAAATCTAAGTGGGGTTAACAGACACTTGTTAAGCTTAGTATGTGGATTTAGGCACGTTATTTATATGTAGTTTCCCCTTAAAAACTGACGGGAATGTTTACTCGTGCACCATTCTTTTGTGGGAAATATTGTTTGTAGGCTTATGGCTTTAAAGCTTTATCTTTTGAGCACATTTAGAATTGCACATCACAAAAAAAAAATATTTAAAACTGCACAAAGCAGGTAAAAAAAAAAACATTTCAATCAGTGTGTAGGATTACGACTAAGATTAGGATTTCGAAAAACTATATTTTTCTTTGTGAACCATCACCTTAATCCCAGAGTCACAAACTTTCACGCGGTTTCAGACGTACGTACAAGTTTACAGTCGTATACAGTACATATGCAGGGTGTTGCATAAAAAATGCAACAGACAAATTTGTCTAAGTCCAAACTTTTTGGTTAGTAAAGGGACTTTAAAAACTACCCTTTCGATTATATGTCATCTGACCCTTTACGGTTCGGGAGGGTGCCAACAAAAAAGTTTGGACTTTGAAAAATTTTGCTGTTGCGTTTTTTATGGATACGCCGCGCACACAATAATTTTTTTTTTACTTTTAAAAAAAAATTATTATTAAAAAAAAAAGAAAACTCCTTTTTCTTGTGGGACTGGCCGGGAGGAGGGGGGGGGGGGGGGATTGTACTTTAATGGTGCGTCGACAGCTAGATGGCTTTTGCGGCATGTCGCCACTGCCGAAACTAATAATGCTGACTGCTTGCCTCGCAACTAATAATTTCTTCATTAATTCTACGAATTTGTGCTTAAATGGCTTACCAATTTGAAATTTAAACAATAATTAGTTACCAAATCAATAAACAGTTGTCACTAAAGTTTGTTTTAAAGAAAATAATACGTTTTAAAGAACTTCATGAAGACTTTAGTACGTTTCTTTTTTATCGGCATGCTTTTGAGGAACACCAACCAAAACGGCGAAATATTTTGTCCTACCTCATACCGCTGAAGAATTTCTACGGCGTTCACCTCTGTCTCCATGTCGAAAATAATGATCAAATTCACTATGTGAAAGTCAGGCACTAGAAGAAGCACTAGTCTTTAGTGTGCAGTTATCTGGTGTACAGGTAGAAGGGAACTCTAATGCGACATATGACTTGCCCTTCATTAGCAAATAAAACTATACGGCAGGCCTACATAAAAGTGGAGCAAGCATTCTTTGAAGTTGTTGTTGTGAATAAATGTATGTATGATAGTTATCTACCTTCAATCCCTATAGTTTGCTATTTCTTGTAAAATTAATTGTGTAAGGCCATGCAAAGTTAATTGATTGGTTTACGGCGCATGCGAGCGCCTGCAATTATCGCGAGGCAAAATTTTTTTTATCTGAATCATGTCCACCCGCTAAAAATCATATTTTTACCAAATGTTGACACTTCAATATAGAGCAGTGACACGACGTAGTATTATTGTATATAACTCTATGCTGGAGCCTTAATGGGTTAGCCGCAAGGGGCACAGCAGAGAGAAACAGAAGGGCGTCATCCTGAAGCCGACGCTGTGAAGAGTGATTTCTTAGACCTAAAACGCGCGATTCTTGATGTTGGAGAAAATAATGTTACTTTAAGCCTAAGAAATCCGCTCTACCGTTGTTTTTCCTTCCATTTTTATGCAGTGCACCTTGTAGTTATGCCCTCCAACACCCATACTGGTGCCAATATGGCGGCAAATGTCACTGCTCTATACCATTTTAACTCTAGCTGTCAAGTCTCTAGTTCTCTAATCTAGCTCAAATCACTATAAAGTTATTTGGCAAAACTAAAAAAAAAAAAAAACACATTAAATAATATTAGATCACATAAGTAACATATTTGCAAAATATTACATATTTTTAGACTGATTATATATCAGCTTTGAGCCTGGTAAATGTAAAAAAAAATACTGTCCGTTACATAAAATAAACAATAAAATAAAATGCCTGGTTGACTGGCGTTTCAATTTGCAACCTCACCTTAAAAGAAACAATTGTTTTTTTTCGTGGCGTAACTAATTAACTGTCTTTTCTTTGTTACAATTCTAACCAACAGTTTAATTTGTTAATTGGCTTCATATCGGGGATTGAGATTCGACACTTCATACCGCCTGTCAAACCATTAATATTGTCAAAATTTCTGCCGAGCCTCGACTGTGAGAAGCCGAAGGCACGTTGCGGAAATTATGTTTTTGTGCTTGCAGAAATTTATTCATTGAATGATTTTTGTGTGTGATTGTATTTGCGAAGCGCGGCTAGGTAAATAGTGAAAATCGCGGCTAGTCAAGGTGGAAGCAGGCATGTTTTGATTTTTTCCCATTCCATTAGTCATATATACGCGTCATCCGCTTCTTTTCAGTTGTATTTTTCAGAGGAAATTGGTTATGCTTACATACACAAAAAGTTTTTTTTTTTTTTCGTTTATATGTTTTCACTCCTGCTTTATGTGCACAGCTTTTTCAAGCAGAAAAAAATCAAAGGACATACGAAATATCACTGTAGTCAAGAATTTATAGGCTTGGGGAGGTAAGTTAGTAACTCTAAAAAGTTCCTATTGAAACGTGTGACATTCATTTCAGGGCTATCTACAGTACTGGCCGGATCTTGGATGAAAAATAGCATACGCGACTGGGTTGGGCAATATGGCCGCCGAAAACGCCACTTAAACGCCATGCTTAAGCGAAGATTCGTTATGTTGCCTCTTTCTGTCAACCGAGGGCGACACCGTCCGTACAAAAATACAACGTTCCTTCCCTTGCAACACTTTCTGGATACACGAACGTGTCTCTTTTTTTTTTCCAAGCGCAGAGAAATAACTAAACTGTGGCTGAGTGATAGCTTAAAAACTATTTAAAAAATACTTTAATACATAATAAAAATGTGTCACGCAAATCTACGTAAAATTAAAATTAAAATTTGAAAACCACCACTAGATGCCAACAGATGTCGCGACTCTCCGTACAAAAGTTCACCGATGCGATTTGCCAATTCCAGAACAGACCTCAAGAAATGGGCCAGTCGTGGCGTCCATTTTGTCTATATAACCCCTCTAATTCGTTGTAGGTCGGGCCAGTTAGTTTAGTGGCCATGTTCATTTCCTGTTAGTTCCGTCCGAGTTTTCAGAGGGCGCCACACGTTCCATCTGGGAAAGTTTTTGCTCATTTTGCAGCCCAAATCTAAAGTGAACTAAATTACAACTAGGCTAAACTAAATAATAATTTAATACAAGCTAAGTTTAGTTTGATTTTAGCCTGAAAACTGACTAGAAATTCCTACATAAAACTCGTGGCGCTTCCATAAACTTAGACGGAACTATAGGAATGAATCGAAGACGTTTCAGAAGCTGGGGTCTCGTCACAAATTCTCCTCCCCAGCTCTACGAATTCTTGCTGTATAGTCAAACCAACTCGGTGTGTTCAGACCTATAAAATAAACACTTTTTGCCCGAAGCAGCCTGCAGTTGCAAACAAAACAAACAAAAAAACATGACATAAACAAAGAAAATACACAAGCAAGCAGACTCGTATACGTACCTTCGATTCGAAAGCTCACTTGGGATTCTTCGCTTTCTGTTCGATGCCGCCCCGTAGAAATCTCCAACTCTGCAAAGACAAGAAAATAAACACAACTTCTTTATTTATCGTTACGGAATTTTTCCCCCTCTTCTTTTTTTTTTTCTGTATAGCTTGCATTCGATGGTAGCGAGCGGCATCTGGGGACACATGGTGAAAGCGTGGCGTAGCATCGTAATACAGCGTGCCATAATCAACTTTGTCCTGCTCACCGGAGCGTCTGGATGAATTTTCCCCAGGTGATTGCACACTCTTGCCGCTGATCTTTTTTGCCTCTGTCCCCAATGCCAGCCAGTCCCTCCTCTTCCCCCCCCCCTCTGCCCCGCCCCATAAAAGCACTTTCAGCTATACTGCCAGTGTGAGACCCCACTCACCGCTGAGATTTGGGAAAGGTGCCCCAGACCACAACCGTGGCCGTAATGTGCAAACAAAAAAAGATGGTGGGTCTCCATGTGGTAGAGCCTGCCTTAGACTTTTCTTTGACCGACTGCAAACGGAATTGTTGAATGGGGGAAATCTGCCCCCCCCCCCCCCCCGGCCGATTCGATAGAGGCAACGTTTGTCCACATCCCTGTGTGCTTATCGTATTTGTAACGGCTGAAGTCTAGAAAAAAAATAAGAAAAAGATGGGGGGAAAGAAACTGCTCCCTATACTCCTTACAGCCTAACCCGTCAAGTCTGTCTTCTCCTATCTTGAAGGATACGAATGTAGGTAGCTTCGTGACAGGGTCACGAGCGTAGGTATTTATCCTATTCATGATGGTTTATTCAGTATAAAGCTGTTTTACGAAGCCAAGAGCGAATTTAAATAAAAGGAAACTAAACGTCGTCTTAGAAGAACCCAACATTGACGTTTTTTGACTGGCTTCAAGAAAATATGTATTAAATATGAAAACGCGCAAGATAAGGGCAGTGAGTGCATCATATGCGCATAATCTGTCTGCAATACGGATGTTGGCTTTTTTTTGCTTTTTTTGTAAGCAAATTAATTTTGGAATAAAGTTAGACAGTATACACACGAGCAGAGTGTAACGACAGCGTTAGTAAAAAGTCCTTATGCTTATAAATTGTGTTACTTCTTTAAAACTTTCTAAGAGCAAAGAAATACACAGTGAGATGCTATTTTTTAAAGAATTAATTATCTGGGTTTATGAAAAAAAAAGCGAATATTCATACACCATAGCAAAGTTTCCTATTTTTCGTAGCATTTCTTGCACACGTTGCTGTCCAGTAGCTGACAGAATCAAACGATAGTTTAAATAACTGTAACATTTTTAAGCTCATAAATTTATGGGATCTACGTGTGTACCGTTGGGACAAACGCAGTGGCGCCTTTAGACATAGGCGCATTAGGCGCGCGCCTAGGGCCTCGAGTTTACTGGGGCCCCCAAAACTCAAGTGGTGTTTTTTTTTTTAAGTAGGAATTAATAACTCGTTTTAAGTCGTACCGTACTATCTCCTCTCTCCATCAACCCTGTCTTAACCCAGCTTGCACATTTGTTATTTGTTTTACTTCTTTTCCGCTTTCATCCATGATTATTATTGTGATTAGTTTACGGCTTTTGGTTATGAAATTTGCAATAAGCTATATACAGCGTGCGTTTCTTTTCCCGGAAACGGTGTGAGCCTCGTATATTTCCACGCGAAACTTGACGCGCATACAAGCAGAAACAGAAAAGAAAGCAGCGCTGGTGTGTCCACGATCACGCGTAAAAAGGGGAAAGAATGACCGACCGACTTGACCTATTTATAAATCCCTCTATTGAATGCCCAGTTTCGTAGTAGCTGGAGGGCAGAAAAACCCGTCCTGCCGCGCGGCTCACGCGGAAAAGTTGAGACTACGCCAACTCCAACGCACTGCCGATTCGCACTGGATTACGGGTAAGCGACAGGGGAGAAACCAGTTTTCTTTTCTGTGTCTGCGTCTACGCGCGTCAAGAAACGCGTGGACGTATACGAGTATGGTAGGCGGTTAACGTCAAACTTCATCTACAAAACGGGATTGACGTAAAGTGCAATACACAATACTGATCTTGACTTTATACACCATACTCGTGTTTCTCTTTATCTCTCCATGGAAAAGAAACCCACGGACTGCTATCCTGCCGCTCACAAATGGTTGAGCAGCTACGAGTGCGATAGTGCGCCTTCACCACCTCAATTGGGGGAAGGAGGGGGGGGGGTGTAAATTCATACTGAAGAGGGGCCCCAGTTCCCAAACACAGTGCAGGGCCCTCCGAACAGTAAGTTGTCATAAACAAAAAAACGCGGAAATAGCATAGAGGTTGGCTAATGCCTAAAAAATGTTCTTAAACACGGTCCTCAAAAGTTTGTTGAAGGATGCCCCACTCTATGGTTTGCCCCCCCCCCCCCCCCCCACACACACACACGCAGAAGTGTAGTTGCGGTCCTGGGCTGGGGCGTCTACTATTGCCAATTACCGGTACAGCAACCGTACACGTATTGTGGCTGATAGAACTAAACAAACTGCCGCTTGGTAAGACTAATCCCTGTAATAGGTCGTCCCAACTTCCAACTTCAGTTAAGTCTGTTTTTAATTATCCGTTCCCACTGATTTGTTGTGGTGCCGACGTGTGGCTGTATTAATCCAGGTAGCAGGTATTTTTTTTTGGGTTTTGGTAAATGATTTCTTCGCAGTCCTTCTTATGTAAGCCTCAGCATGAACTTCTACGTTAAAATTCAAACTTTGAAAAGACTAGTTTCCTCAGAACTGACAAAGACCAAAGAATTTTGGTATTTGGGGTAGTGTCATCTATTTCACTGCATTACAATGTTTAATGATAACAATCGAACCGTTTAGCCTCCACAGAATGGCCATTTGGTGTTTTATTCTTGTCGTTGTTGGGATTCCTTGCTATCACCCGGAGATCGAACCAATGAACCAGTTTTCAAGTTTTGTCGGCTAAAACATAGATATGACCGATGCCTTGGGTCTTTTGAACGTTGTTATAATGTGACTACAATGTTCTGATTGCTGTTGTTGTTCTTCTTGTAGGGGAAATTCTGCTCTCACATACAGATCGAACCAATAAACAGATTTTTAATTATTTTTATAGCTTAAAATGTAGCTATAACAAGGATCAGGCCTTTTGAACCAATGAACCGATTTTCAACTTTTACAGCTGATAAGGTACGTATAAAAAAGACCTAGGGCCTTTTCAACGCTACTTTAACATGACGCTGTTGCTGTTGCTGTTGTTGTTTTTTTCTTTTTAGGGAAATTTCGCTCATACTTAGGGATCAAACCCATGAACCGATTTTCAGCTTTTAAAACATTATGTATAAACAAGGTCTAGGGCCTTTTGAACGTTATTTCAATGTGATTACAACATTCTTGTTGTTGCTCTTCTTCTTGTTGGGGAAATTTTGCTTTCACGTATCGAACCAATGGGCCGATTTTCAACTTTCATAGCTTAAAATGTAGGTATTAACAAGGACCATGGCCTTTTGAACGCTATTTTTTATGTACTGATTTATCTCAAAAAGCTTTCAAAATTCTAGTTATTTAATTTACCTAAAGTAAGAAAAAAAACCGATATTAATATTAAAAAAACGCTTAAGCGTATAAAACACAGATGTAAGCTTAAAAGAAAACTTAATTCTCTAAAGGAACACATGCAAGAAAAAGACATGAAGCCATGAAGCCATCAGCATCGCACTAATACCCACTGTAAAAGAAGCTCCAGCTTCGTAAGCCTTGAAAACATTAGCTCCAGCCTGTTTCTTTTACAAGTATTAGTGCGATACTAATGGCTCACTTTTTTTTCCTGTCTGTTCCTTTTATTGTGTACGCAGCGTATCTTGAGTCCTGCAGATATTTTATGAGCGACTACGTCTTCTTGGAGGGAGCGGCTTTAATCGACGGCCGCCATTGTTTTTGCAACCATCTTGGATATCAACAAGGCACTCTGCTACCAAAAACATACAATCGATTATCCGTGTTCGTTCTGGGGCGAACTCAAGATAGGCCGCGGACACTAGAGTACCAGTAACACTCAGAGCAGGATTTATAAGGGGCCAATGTTTTTCTATTTTTAAAATAGAGGCGAATTTATACATGGAAAGCCGAACATTAGGGTCCCGGAATTCATGGGGTGCATAGGGCCTCAGCAAGTGTAAAAGCGCCACTGTACAAACGAATCCTATCCCGTTGACATAGAATGTTTGACCTGACCAAAAGTAGAACCAAGTTTGGAAGCCAATAATTATTTCCTAATGTTGTGTATAATATTATACTCGATTTTTTTGTTGATGCTATAGTGACGCAAGTTAACTATAACGACGGTTTAAATAATATGTATTTGTCATACATAATTTTTTGCTATTTGAGATCGTTTGTTTTTTTCTGTTGGGACAAAAACACTCGATCCCAACAAGACAAACATTAATGTCTTGCTGGGATCGAGTGTTTTTCATGTTGTGACAAGAAATCTCGAATTATTTCAACTCATCGTGTAGAATCCTGTATGCAATGGTTCTCAATTATTTTTATCTTATTAGTGAATATTAATTTGTTGTAACGTACTTCTTTCATGAACGTTTATTGTAATGTGCCTCCAATAAACATGTCCAGGAGGAATATAGGATACGGAGAATAGCAAAGCTTCCTTTTATTATCACCTGTTATTTACTGGCGGCTCATCTCATCCTTTATTGAGGAAAGGGGGACTGAGGTTCAATGGCGCGTCGACAGCTAGGTCATTAGTGCTAACCTCAGTCACAGTGCAACGGGGTGCCGGAATTGTATCGACACGGAGTTATGCTAACTCCGGAATTCTTTTAAATTCTGACCCCTGTGTTGGACCCGGAATTATAGTAACTAAGTGATTTACTTTAAAAGTGTCTAAAATAATCCGGAGTTGTGGTAACACGGACTTACCGTAACTCCTGATTTTGTTGATGATTAAAAATCGTCCCTGCCTCGCTCGCGCTGCCGCGCTCGCTGCGGCTATACATAATATAACATCAGAAACCGCGTTACTACAATTCCGTGTTACTACAAATCCGCGTTATTACAATTCCGGATTGTTTCAGACACTTTTAAAGTAAATTACGAATCCGGATTTACTGTAATTCCGGGTCATTGTTTATGAAAATTTCGGAGTTAACGCAACTCCGCTTCGTTACAATTCCGCGCCGCCAGTGCAACGGCCCCGGTTGCCACAGCGCCACACATTACAGAGATGTTAACCAAACCTCAAATCGAGATCGTGTCGTAGATCTGTACATCCTGAAAAAATTGAAAAATCGCCGAGAGGGGGACAGAATCTTCACCTAATCATCACGCTATGCCTCGCGGAAGGTGGAAACGGGGGAGAATGCCATCAAGATGGTGACAATCACCAAGTTCATCTTAATGTCGTAAGAATTCCTTCACCTCAGGCTTTCCTCACATATTTTTCCTCAATATTCATGACCTGATGAATTTTTGGTGTAAGCGTCCATGGAGGTAAACATTTTTTTTTTATATATATTTGATGGTTTCTTTGATGTGATCCACAGTACTATTATCATCCTAATATTTACTGGCAATGTACTTTCATCGTTTACTTTTTTGTGGTAAATGTTATACGAAATTCTATTATTGTTTGTTGTAAATATATATATATATATATATATATATATATATATATATATATATTTGTGTATCTTCTTTAGATATCTTTTACGCATACCGTCTCCTTCTATACTTTGTTCCACGTTATGCTTTCAGAAAACTGACTGTATGACGCCACATTTTCTTCAACTACGAGTACAAAAAATCAGTAAACATCCCATTCGTAAATTCTAATAGTAACTTTGTTAAGTGTACAAACGTGATATCCACATGTTTTTGCACTCTTAGTGCAAGGAAACGAGTCGTAGCCAGTCAGTTTTCTGAAAACATAATGTAGAACATACTATAGCACGGAAGCTGGCAATTTAGAAACGAAACAAACAAACAAATAAACAACTAAATAATCGTAAGTTTTTAATTGTTATAATTGTTTGTTTGTAATTATAATTTTCAGGACAGGTGTTAGTGGATACTGAGTATCCCTTCCAGAATTCCTTTTGCCAATTTTGGTAATAAATGTATTCTTAATATTTTTTTTATTATTATTAACAATTAACGGAACATACGTATAGTACAGTGCCATTTTAACATGGAGTGGACAATACCTATTACTAGAAGTGTTAGGAATAACAATAATTGGTTGGTTATATCCTTTTTTTTTTAGAAACTCTTATGGAAAAAGAGGTATGAATTATGTCGTTCCAACTACTTTTAACAAATTTTCCCCAGAAAATTAGAAAATTAAAGCATCTCAATAAAGTCCAAAAAGAAGTTAAAGAATGGATACTATACCATGGCTGTTTGCTGTGACGTCACCATGAGTTAGCCAATGACGAACGAGAACAACGGCTGTTTGGCCATCTGATTGGACTAGCCCAATCACGTGATGTGCACGTCACAGCAAACAGCCATTGCGCGTGGTATAAAAGGCTTTGATGACTTGAATTTCCAAAATACAAAACTTGTTAACTAATGTGAATACTATTATTTTAATATTTCATTTATTTGGAAGAATTGTAAAACGTATTGTAGATCGCATAGGCTATAACATTTGTGATAATTCTATTATTTATTATCAATTCTATTATTTTAATATATTATTTAATTGGAAATTTGTACAGATAACTGAAGGAAAAGATTTTACTCTATATAATAATTTTGTGTGTGTCAACCAGCACATGTACAGACTCGAAAGAGACTCGTGCTTCTTACTGTAATTCGTAATTAATGTACTTATTTACTATATTAAAATAATTAATTAAATTAATTATTATTATTATTATTATTATTAAATCGACTTTTTTTTTACCATTAGTGCAATTTTGTAAGTTTAATTTTTTTCCTCTGTTAGTACTTCTAAACACTGTCAAAACTCTGTTTTTCGAACCACACGTCTCTTTCTCAAGCTCTCTTTATTTCTACCAATGTTAGTTTTATTTCATATTTTTTTTGGTTCATTTTTTTTTACTGACCGTGCAGTCGGATGGACCCTTCCGATTCACCCATTGAGTTCTTGGCAATGCAGTTGTAGCCTCCATAATCCCTGGTTTCTAGGTCGCGGATTTTGAGCTTCATGTGGATTTTGTAGACAGTCTCCAGTTCGTACACTTGGTATTTGTCACTAGTAATGAGGATCTCGCCGTTTTCCCTCGTCCAGTAGTTGACGGACCTTGGGGACGACTCGACGAAACAGTCCAGGAGGACGTCTGTATGGATTGGGGCACCCACCAATTGGCTCGGAACGCGAAGAGATGGCTGAACTGAAAGAAGAAAATAAATGTTTACAATGGTTGATTGGGTGATATCTAAAAAAAAAAAAAACAAGTTCAGAGCTCGACTATACCACGAGACACGGCTGTTTGCTGTGATGTCATCATTAGTTAGCCACTGACGAACGAGAATAGCAGATCTTTGGCATTCTGAGTGGACTAGCCCAATCACGTGATAAAAGCGTCACAGCAAACAGCCGTGCCGTGTGGTTTTGGTGGCCAACCATTATATTTAATGAAAAAATATACGTCATGACAACATAAAACAGGCTGTCTACCAGTCAGGAAAACGTCGGGAAATTATAAAATAAGTCAGGAAGTCAGGAAAAAGCCAGGAAATTTGATGTTAGGTCAGGAGTTTTCACCGCTGGTAAGTGAGGACAATATTACTTTCTCTTAAACAGGCTAATGTCGGTTAAAATAAAAAATATCCGTTAATTTTGATTCGGCTTTTTTTGTGTGGGGGGGGGGGGGGGGGGTTTGTTAGGCCTAGTAGAGGAAGTTAGGCCTACAGTTAGGCAACCACGTGCATCTTATCACACACTTTTTATACATTATGTGTTTAGAAGTGCTTCTCATACGAAAAAATAGTAAATACCAAGACAATTCATAGCTGAATTTGTTAGCAGAGACGTTTTATTTTTTATATTTGGATACTTTTTTACGGATTAGGCCTACCATTTTTGCATTCTCACTGCGTGTCGTGGAAAACAGTTCTGCATATTTCGCGGTGGATTTGAGTTTAAATATGTCTTGACATGTGTTTACTTTTGTGGTTTTGGTGGAAACTGGTAGTGTGAGAATGCTGTGCGGAGGCAACACGATTTTTTTTTTCAAAAAATCTGACTTCCTCCAGAACTCTTAGCTGGGAGCGCCACTCAAGATTTTGTCTAAAGTCAGTGAGTCACGAAACAGTACAAAAATGTCAGGAAAAAGTCAAGAATTTTCAACGTGGTTTTTGTAGAAACGCGTGCTAAAAACGTGTCCAGCAACCCAAGGCTGGATATTAGTTATTGTTTTTAAATGGCTTTGGTTTGATCGTGTCCGCGGTCTGATGATGGCTGCACAGTGCAGATTGAACCTAACCTCCTGTTTTTATTGCGCTTTCGTATTGTAAAGGGTTTTCTTTAATAAATCGAAGGTCTTTTAAAAAATATTTTCATGTGGTAACTTTCTTCACTAACCTTCGATGATGTAAGCATTTTCTTTACCTCACCGTTTGTGGCGTCACGAACCAAAGCATATAGAATTAATGGAGTGTGTTAGTATAATCACCCCTTGAATGGGATTATCGTCGACACATTGTTTGATGTTAATGTGTATTTATATATCTTCGTTAGCTATTTTGTAAATGTATCTTCTCCACCAGCACGGAAACGGGCATTTTGGAATTTAAACAAACAAACAAATAAAATAGTAAATAAAATAAACAATTTTAAACAAGTTTTTTTGCGTGCACCTTTCATCAGCATGGGTTAGAGGATGCTGATCTTACACTTTTAGTCTTCTGATCAGAAAGCTGGAAAGGCGATAGCAAAGAATATGTCCGTCCGTCGCCTTTTTCAACTCTGGAAAGGTGCAAGATGGAGACAAAAACGGTTTTCTCTATTAGATTCAGCATCCAAAAATTAGTTAAGCGGAATAAAACAAAAACCGGTAGCATGAAGCGGAAGTGGGCCGGACAAGTGAGCCCATCATCTATGAACGGTACCAGAGGGCGACAAACGGTTTTCTCCATTAGATTCAGCATCCAAAAGTGAGTTAAGCGGAATAAAATAATAAAAAAATGAAGCTAAATTAGCCCGAAAGTGGTGGAAGTGCACAGAAGATCAGTTGCGACTAAGTAGTCGCTGCAGCCGCATGTTTTTTAATTAACCTCCTTATTCTGAAACCAGAGAACATTCTTTCAAGTTGTACAACTCATGCTGCAGGTTCAACGCAAAAAAAAAAAAAATGTTTTTTTCTTAAATTGAAACTAGGGTCATCCAAAGATGGAAAGCATTTCCCAGCATGGTGGCCAATGCATCAAGTTGCAGTGCGTGAAAGGTTAGATACGACAACCCCTCTTTCCATCCTTTACAAGTTTAACACTTCTGGCTACGCATTTGTTACTATCATTATTATTATTACAAGATTGCAGTGTTCTTCTTCGGGATAATTTTACTGTCAAATTTTATCGTTGAACTGTTACAATTTAATCTTTCTTTTTAATAGGAGCGTCGTCGCCATCTTGTATTTCCGCATCCCATCAATCCTATAGGAGCAGACGAAAAGGGCTCTTATTCAAGGGGTGAATTTATCGTCAAATTGTATTACCAAAGAGTGATCAAGAGGCTTGTGAAGTGGCCGAAAGTAACTGAAAATGTATAAAGCCCCACTTGTTCTGCGATCCTTTAGCGGTACCTTACTTATCGGACAGCGGAGACGAAAGAATGTAAACGGAAAACGATAAGATTAAACGATACGCCACAAATGAATTTATGCCATATGTTGTATTTTGTAGGACAGGATAAAGGGAGGGGAGTGGGGGGGGGGGGGGAGTTTCAGTTTAACGAAATGTAGGTGACGTGAACGTACACACATACTTTGTTTTAACTGTTTGTGAACCAGACTTTTAATATATACGTTACGCTACTACAAAGACTCGTCGTATTAACATCGGCTCTCGCATAAGTCTATATTAAATTTTCACATCACAACGCCCGTTTCTTCGACGAAAGAAATAGCAAGTTTTCATATTGAGTTCGTCGGCCCTTCTCTAATAGGTCCAGACTTCGAAGCATCATTTTAAAAACCTTTCTTTTAATGGATGTAGGAAAAAATCAATTAGGAAAAATGAAGAAAATTATTCATTCATTATCCACGTGAGTAGGTGGATCCAGTTGACATTTTATGGGAGCAAAACGAAAAATATAAACAGAAAAACACGGCAATTTAGCTGCAATGGAGCATAATTTTTGTATGAAGCAGACAATGTTGATTTCCATTCCTCAAAAATAAAATTACGAGTTGTGATGAATTTTAAAATGTTCCTTTGAACAATACAACACACGGGTAGCTAGTGTCATTTGACTGACCGTGACGTGTTATTATTTTAAAGTGTATAAACAAATGGTACGCGGACACATGGGCACTAGACAATTAGGCACCGGCCAATAAGCCACCCCAATTTAGGCACTGGACAAATAGGTACTCGGACAAAGAGGCACCCGGACGTATAGGCACCCGGACAAATCATAGACACCAAGTTTTTTTTTTTTTAATTGGGTTGGATTGTTCTCAAATTGGACGGTGGGGGAGAAAAAAGTTTGCTATAAAATGTTCGTAGCGTTCAAAACTGCAAAAGATTGTTGGCATCTTTATTACACTATCATCTCTGATGTTATGCGTTAGCCGAGCGTAATTTGGAACATTAATTCATCACACAACAATTTCGGGAAAAAATGCAAATCTCCCCCAACGGGCCACACGACTAAGGGTACCAGATATAAAACAATCGATAGCATCTCCGATGTTATGTGTCAACCGCAGCGAGCGCGGTAGCGCGAGCGAGGCAGCGTAATTTCGAACATAAATTCCCCACAAGAAGATTTCTAGAAACTTCCCCCAACGGTCCACACGACTAAGTGTCCCAGATTTAAAACAAACGATACAGACTTGAGGGTAATTATCTAAACCATTTAAAAAAAAAATATTAAAAAAAATTGGTGCCTATTGTTGAACCTATTAACGTGCGGCCCCACAGCGCCGATCCCACGCATTAAGATAAAAGGAAGAATTCATGTTTTGAATTTGGATTCTTTTATAAAACCTACTGTTATTAAAACTCATTAGAATTATTAGCATCGACATTTTATATTTACTTTACGTTTTCACATTCCAGTCGTTTGGGGTATCCTCGCCAAAATTATTACAATTACACGATACATCATAATTTTATCATAAACGCTGCGTTCGTAAAATCATCAAGTTTAGTAAAAGAAGAAAGTTCATTTTTATTTAAATTCAGCTTGCCATCATCTCTAATTTACGAACGCAATTTTAAGCATCCAAGAACAGTTTTGCATTTTACGCCCTAATTTTAACATTTGTTATACAATATCCCTGGAAATACAGTACTTTTTGTTTTTACACCTTGCATTGGTACAAACAATTTTGTTTTTTTTTTAAGTTGCCTGTTTTTCAAAACAAACTTGCGTAGTAACTATAAGATGCATAAGCGGTGCGCAGTAAGTTAATCCTAACACAACGACCACCAGTCCATAATCATTTGATGCCTAATAATAAACTGTTTTCGGAATATGTACCAATCCTTCACAAATTTGGAATCGCAAATTTTTCCCACCAGGGCCATCCGACATAAATAGCCACCGCCTCCGCTGTACAAATCACTTCTTCCCTGCTTCGTTAGGGAGAGGTCGTCCCAGCTTCAGCTTTTGCGCTGACTGGGCTTCCCTTTTTATCTTTTTTAACTTTTTATTTTTTACCTTTTACTGCTCTGGCTTGCTTTTCGTTAAAATGGGAAACCATTTAAGCGTATCTTGTGACTTGTAGCTTATGCTATAAAATATTTTTTGCTTGACAACGGGATGATAAATCCCGAAACGTCGCATTTTATTGTATACATGTGCACTTGCTGGCTTTTGAAAACGTTAACAGTAATTAACGGACACTTACAGACGATGACGCCAGACGATGGCTTAGCGAAATAAGCTTTTTCATTTTTTGTTATTTGGCTTGAAGGAAAACGAGAAGAATGGAAGGAACAAATTGACTAGCAAAGTTACCACGTTTGTGAGCAGAGCTTTATATGTAGGCTTGTTTTCATTGGGTGCACCCAAGCAGTGTGTCTGGGAGAAAATGGGGGAGGTGGGGGGGGGGGGGGCACAAAAGTTTGGAACACATAATGGGATCTCAGAACTCAGAAATCGATCTTGGGAAGAACGGGGTGCTTTAAGTCCCCTGGAGATCTGTAAAACAACTAAATTTCATAATTTGTTCAATTGGGGTAAATTCCTTATTTGTTAACTTTTACCAAATTTAACTCAATTTATGTTTGGGGCAGGGCAACTCAACTTGAGTGCGACATTGTGGTTTGTCTTCGTTATTTTTTTTTACCTTTTATGAACGCATGGATTGGACGAACCAAATTACAAAAGAGAAAGTTGATCCTCCTTCTGCGAATACGAGTCCTTGAAGTCCCGTTTCGTCAAATCCCGTTTCGCCAAAAAGAAAGCAGATTAAAAGCTTTTGCCTCAAGGGCAAACCCCCTTTCACCAAATCCCGTTACGCCAAATCTAATTTGACGAAACTTTTGGTACGCGTAATTTAATACCTTATTATATGTAATGGGAATTTAAAAGGCAAACATTTAACAGAGACAAGCAGTGGTAGAATAAGACCATTTGATTTATTTGCGTTTCGAAAACTGGCAATACAGACGGGAAAAAAGTGCACTTTAAATATTGTTTGGAATGCTTGGTCGTAACTACGTCAATGCCAAGTTTCTCTTTTAAGAATATTTAGTTATACACATGATATAGGTTACACTTTGCCGAACGGGAATTCCCATTTTGCAGAATCTCATTTCGCAGAATCGAAATACTAATCTTTAAAAATTTAACATTGCCGAAGTTGAAGAGACATGCCTAATTGGAAGGAATTTATGATTAGTTGCTGTTTCTGATGTTATATGTTTAGCCGCAGCGAGCGCGGGTGCGCTAACGAGGCACGTAATTAAAAAAAAAACATTCTGCGAAACGGGTGTTTGTCTATAAATGTTTGACCATTACACAGGAATAATGTTTTTAATTCCGGCGTAACGGGATTTGGCGAAAAGGAATGTAACCACACTAGTTGCTTGGCATTATGGGGCAAGATGACCTGATGGTTAAAGTGACTGTCAGATAAGCCAAAGGTCCCGTTTTCGAGCCTGATCTTATCAACCGCAGACGCCTTGGGAAGAGAAGTGCCCTATGATGACTCGTGCTCATGTAGATTATGGCATGTGAATGATCCAATGGTCCAGTTGGAACTACCTAGCAAAATTGTCTCTTTCTCTGGGTTCCATAGTAATGGCTGAGAGCTCGTCAAAACTGCAAAGTTACTGCATTTTGAGGTGATCCGTACAGCTACATAATCCGTTTTTTTTTTTTTTTTGTAGTACTGCATCGACCTAAATCCCACGTATTTGAACATCGCACATTGCAAGATATTTACAGGCCAAAAAAAGGTTTCGGTCAGACTACAACTTTTAATACAATAAATTAATAATACGCATGGTAACAACAGGGGTTGGATTTTTACCGAGGTGTGTGGGGGGGGGGGAGATTTAGCGATTTTTGCCCTGGGGGTCCTCAATGCGCTACGTACGTCATTGTATTTTTTTTTCAAATAAATTATTTGATCTTTTTCAATTTTCAACCTTATTGGAGGTCTAGAAGGAGAAAGACATACTGTGTATGTTTAGGAAGGGAAAACGTGGGGAATTTACCAGGATTTCTCCGATCATCATAAGAGCCGAGATAACGTTCAGAATAAACCAAAAATTGTCACTGATAGAGGCTGGCTGTCTGTCACTCTAACTAGCCGGAGCTGTGGATGGGACTTTGCTGTGAGGGATCACCCATCAGGAAACGAGGTTAAGTTCTTTTACCGCTCAACAACGATGATGAACACAGTTTGATTTTTAACTTGGAAAGGAAATTATATTTATGAATTTAGGACTTGAAGGTATAACTTTGGGTGGACGCAGTCGATGGCAAAGAATGCATCTCACAAAATGACTCGCCTTTGCAGTTTTTGCACAATGACAGTTTTGCTAGGTATTTCCAATGAGAAATTCTTTGGATCTTTCACATGTCATAATCGACATGGGCACGAGTCATCACAGGGCACTTCGCTTCCCAAGGCGCCAGGATTTGATGAGGTTTTTAATTCTTTTAAATGTTGCCCTGTTCCGATGATATACTTTTAACTACGTGAAGAGAAATGACGTCAGTTTGCACTGCGCTTCAAACTGCTGGAATACGAAAATGAAACAAACTTCTTTTTAAAAGGTTTTAATATATTCGAACAGGCACACCTTCTTTAACTCTTAGCTGGAGTTGCGGCGGAGTGTAGGGTAGCTGAAAGCTTGGCACTTTTACCCCTGCCTCCTTCCACCCTCTTCTTTTTGCCCCACTAAGACTAACTCCCAGCCGTCCGCCCACCCAACCACCCACCCAACATTTTGAGAATTGGAGCCCCACCTACGCCTAAAAATGTCACTGGCGTGTTGAAAGTTGAAAAAAAAAATTGACGGCAATGACAGGGAATGGCATAAATCACGCTAGCACCTCTTGTCGAATGGATGGGAGGGATTGGAAGGTGGGGTTTGGGGGATGGAAGGGCTAGTAGGGCCCCGGCGCGGCGAAACTCTGAAGTAGCGCACTGAAAGCTGACTCGAGGCTTTGTCGACTTACAATTGACTTGGAGCCATATCCTCTTGCTCACTGAAGGCGGGATCCCGTTGGAGGCTATGCACAGATAAGCGCCCATGTGCTTCCGCGTCAGCTTGGTAATGTTAAGAACTTCGCCTTCGATCTTGTGAACTGTATGGGTGAAAAGCAAGGAGAGAGAGAGCATGTGTTAGAGAGCTTCGGAAAAAAACGACAAGAGGATTACATTTTGTGTCATTTGAAAGTTGCTGCGGGTTTGCTTTAACTTCAGTTGTTTTAAACCATGTGCAATTCTGGACACTCTTTGTAGTGTGCGCGGCCTATCTTCGCCGCAGAACGAACACAGATATCGATTGTACGTTTTTGGCAGCAGAGTGCCTTGTTGATATCCGAGATGGTTACAAAAACAATGGCGGCCGTCGATTAAAGCCGCCCCCTCCAGGAAGACGTGTCGCTCGTAAAATACTTTCAGGACTCAAGATACGCCCCGCACACAATAAGGGCGATTGCAGATGGACCACAAAACGTACGATAATCGCAGACGCAATCTTCTGCGTTGGTGGCGTAAAAATCGCAATCAGTGGCAGATCTGGTAAAACGTTTGGGATCTGACTGGTGCTTTCACACGCCGTGGCGTGTTACTGCGTTTGTCGGAAGGTCTCTCTGAGCCAAATCGCGCTGTGTGAAAGGTACCGTCGATTCAAATGCGCTAATGGCGCGATTTCTCCAGCGACTATCGCGCATTTTGTGGTTCGTCTGCAACCGCCCTATAAAAGAGTTGTGTTTGAATTTTCATGCCAGTTTTACAAACCTTCCGTTACGGTAGCGTGCACAAACCTGCTAGACGACAGGAGCAAGTTTTTTTTTTTTTTTGTCTTTTCTTTTTGGTCTTTCTTTTTAGCCTATCATTGTCTTTTATGCCTCTTTCCTGGCCTTCTTTCTACCCTTTTTGGGTCTCTAGGCCGTTTCTTTGGCTGCAGCAACAGCATTTATCAGTTCAGAAAACCAAAATAGGGCATATTTTTTTCCAAATTACGTGCCTCGCTCGCACTGCCGCACTCGCTGCCGCTAAACGTATAACGCAGCTAATCACAAATTCCTTCCAATTAGTCCTGGGTGTAAGCAAAAAAATTTTCAAGAAAAATGCACTTTGTGAGGATAACACCATCTCTGGTGTACTTCATGTCCACAGTGCACCCATTAGAAACTTTTAGGAAGGGGTGCCCCCTGAAACCTGCCCAAAAAAACAACATGGCGGCTATTTTTGTTTTTAAAATGGCCACTATACAATACAAAAATTGAAAATCATACTAACGTATGTAAGTTTGGTGTCAATTGCTAGGTTTTAAGGTCTGCCGAATTAAAAAAAAATGCTCTAAAAAGGTGCCAGGACTCCACACAACAAGCTATCCAAGATGGCGGCAAAAATGGGGCCAAATTCAAGTGTTTTTCATAATTTTAAAGTATACTTATAGAGTAGGACAGATTTGAATTATTCCTCAAAAAGCGAGTTGTATGTTTTCCAACAAGGGTAATTAAAACGATTTATTGTAATTAGGGGCTAAGCTACGGCAGTTTATATACGGTGTAGCACTCTGATTTTTGCGTCTATTTATTACAAGTTACATCTTTAACCTGCTGCAGTAGCCGTTCTAATTAAGATAAATGGATATAATTAGGCTCAAATGAAAGTTGGAGATGCATCTTTTCCAACAAGTGTAATTAAACTAAAACATAATTAAAACTGCCACTGCATCACGTTAAAGTTGTAACTCAGAGAGAATTGCCATATAAGCATTGAGCTACAGTACAGATAAACCCTTACAGTTCATCTCCTAATGACGAAAACCTTTTTATTACCTATGTTGGAATATACATTTCGTCAACTTTCATATAATCCTAATTACATCCATTTATCATAATTAGAACTGTCATTGCATCATTTAAAGATGTAACATTAGGTGAATTGAAGAAGACATCGTAGCTAAACAGTTGTAGCTGATCCCCTAATTACGATGATCCGTTTTAATTACCCTTATTCGAAAATATACATCTCCATCTTTCATCTAAGCCTAATTACATCCATTTATCTTAATTAGAACGGCTACTGCAGCAGTTTTAAGATGCAACTTGTGGTAAATAGACGCAAATTGCATACAACTACAGTGTAGATAAACTGCCGTAGCTGAGCTCCTAATTACAATTAAACATTTTAATTGCCCTTGTTCCAAAATATACTTCTCCTTCTTTCATCTAAGTCTACTTACACCTATTTGTCTTAATTAGAACAGCGACTGCAGCAGTTTAAAGATGTAACTTGTGGTAATTAGACACAAAAAGTATACAACTACAGTCAAGAATTTATAAATTTTTGCTACAGTGAAGATAAACTGCCATAGCTTAGTTCCAAATTACAATGAATCGTTTTAATTACCCTTGTTCCAAGATGTTCTTCTCCATATTTCATCTAAGCTTACTTAGAGCTATTTATTTTAATTAGAACGGCTACTGCAGAAGTTTAAAGATGTAACTTACGGTGAATTGGAAGAAAAATGCAGTGCTACAGCATTGAGACAGCCACAACTTAGCCCCTAATTACGAACAAACTACAATAAACTACAAAGTTTGCCTGGTGTTTACTAGTTACTAGTCACTGTAAACGAACTCACCTTTTTTGGGAATAATTCAAATCTGTCTAGATCAGTATATTTAAAAATTATGAAAAACACTTGAATTTTGCCTCATTTTGGCCGCCATTTTAGATATCTCATTGTGTGGAGTCCTGGCAATTATTTAGAGCATTTTTTTGAATTCGGTACAACTTAAAACCTAGAAGTCGACACTATACTTACATACATTAGTACGATTTTTTAATTTTTTTATTCAACAGTGGCCATTTTAAACACAAAATGGCCGCCATGTTGTTTTTTTGGACAGATTTCAGGGGGCACCCCTTCCTAAAAGTTTATCATGGGTGTGGACATCATGTACACCAGAGATGGTGTTATCCTCACAAAGTGCAGTTTTTTTTCCCTTACACCTAGGACTAAATTAGGAATGCATCTTTAACTTCTCAAATTATAAATTTTGAAAAAAAATATTTTGATTCAGCAAAACGGGAAATTGCCCTTTCGGCGAATTTTAACCATGGCTTAATTTCGGCGAAATGGAAAGAACGGGATTCGGTGAATCAGGTATACACAGGGGCAGCAGGATTATCGATAAAGCGATTACCTTCAGCAAATTATCATACTTTATTTGACGTGTCGAATTACTGACGTTTTGTTATTATTTCGTTCGTTCATTCAATTGCAAAATTCATCTTTGTAAAATATTTCACTCGGCTGGGTTTCCTCTCGTCAACCTAACGATTAACGCCACAAAACGAGCGTTAATAAAACATAAATTACAGTATCGTTACGATCGGATCGTTGCAGACTGGCACCTGCCATGTTTTAACTGCGTTATTGATGGGGGCACTGCACCAAATTCCTGCCAACTGTGTAATCGGGGAGGCGAGTGGTAAAGCGCAAATATATATTTTGTTAACGGATGGCATTTGACACGAATTCACAACACCGTAAAAGAAGAGACGTGCTTGGACTTCGTTTAGTGGTCGCTTCGCAATTTCCGGATGTTTTGTTAAATTATTATTCTTTTAATCTTTAATGATAAGATAACCGTAAACCGCAATTAAATGACAAAAAGTTTCTACTATTCAGACACTTCACTAAACTTGCGTCTTCTTGCACCCGCAAAAGCAAAAATTGAAGGGGAAAAAAAGATCTTGTTATGTCGAAGTGTTTTTCAGTTTGTTATAGCAAAATAACTTAACCTCATGACGTAATAGATAAAGGTAATAAAGAGATAATATTCTCATCTCTTTATTATCTTAATTGACGTTTTTTTTTGCTAAGCCTCAAATAACATTCGTGAATTTTTTTTTATTTCATAGGCAGTTTTATTTAGCTTTTCATGTGCAATGCATGTGTATGGTGTACTGTGTAAAGTTTATATGCGTTGTATCTAGCGCTTCGCCCATCAAGTTCAGATTGTTGGATTCATGGCATCTAGTTATTGCGTCTGATTGTTGTTGTTTAATTGTTGTTGTTCATTATCAGCGATGGGCGAAAGGTAGCAGGTCTGGTTTAGTATGTAAGTAGTTTTTAGACTGAGAGAGTGGCCTAAAGGCCGAGTAAGCTCAATAAAACATCAATCTCAATCTCAATCAAGGTAGCAACTGCTTCTCTTACCCGAGACATTAAACCGGCGTTTTCTGGTATTGAATCCTAAATAATTAAGGTAGCAAAGGGATAATACAGAGGTGAAAAAACGTTTCTTTTGTTTTTTAGTGGAAAAAATACTTGGAATATTTCTTTCTCGCTTCGTGAAAACAGTTTCTTAAAATCTTCAGTAGTTATTTTTAAATATTTAGTAAAATAGTGTAACGTACTTGTTTTCCAGAAGTCGGACCGGAGGTGAGCAGTTTACAGAAGCTGTCTGCTGTTTTATTGCCAAAAGGTTGCAGTTTTCTTAGCCGTTTCAAACACAAACATGTTCTGAACGAAGCTAAATTATCAACTGACCCTCGGTTGCCAGGCTGTAGTTCTACATTTCGTCACTAGTGGGCATAATCGTTGTAAAACATGGTTGTCTCCAGCCATTCTTTACAACTGAATTGCCGAAAACCTATTTTTCGATATATATTGCCAGTAAATCATGCATAACTGCTTTGATATTGGTTCAATCCTTACGAAATTTGGCAGAGTTGTGCCCCACATATATACGAGGACAACTAACCCCCCCTCCCCCCAAAAAAAAAATTGATCAAAAGTGTGTTGAGGGTACTGTTTCACGCAATTTGGTCTAAAAGTGCTTACAATTTATTCAAATTTTGGGTTCGGTTTGCATAATATCTTACATAGTGTTATTTTTATAAGGAAAAGTTTGGTTAGTTGTCCTCCTTATACGTTTTTCTGCAATTTGGTTCATGTTTGAAGCAAAAATTTCAAAAACAAAAATATTTACACTTTTTTTTTTTTTTTTTAATTTTAACGAGCCTTACGTCAGCCGAAGCAATTAATGCTTGTATGGCTGAACCGGCTCAATTTTGAACATTACCAGATTATTTTGGGAGAAGAAGAAATCTGGTAAGGGGAGGTGCCAGCCCGGGGATTCGACCCAGGAAACCTCCGATCATCGTCGGGGCCGAAAGATTGTCCAGAATTAGCCAGAATACATCCCATAGCCGCTGAAGGAGCATGGTAGCCTCTCACGCTACCCTGGCCGGCAGTCCTGGCGGGGACTTTGCCAAGGTCCCCTTTCCAGGGGTTCGACCAGATCCGCAAACCTCCAGCAACCAGGCTGAGCTCTCTCACCGCTCAGCCACGATGACCACATCTTGATTTCCATATAGTATCTAATTTGCATACGTTATGTTAATAAGGTAGTCAATTTTTTCGAAATTTTCAAAAAACCTATTTGATATGTTTTCTGGTGTGATTTGCACTAAAACTACATGGTTGTCACATTTTATTACCTGAAATTTAAAAAAAAAGTTTTAATAACCCCTTTGCCGCTTTAATCAACAAAAACGGAACGTTAAATGTTTAAAGTAAGGGTCTAAAAGTCAAAATCTAGAAGGAACACGAACAAGCTTTGACAGTCAGGGTCTAAGTGTAAAATTTTCTCAGTATGAGGCTGGTAAGCATTAGACCATTACTACCCGGTGGTTAGCTTACTTCTAGTCTATTCGGACAGTCTACTAAACTGTTTATGGATAAGAAAATCAGCTCTTTGAATAAAAAAAAACAGAAAAATAACCTAGATAAACTTAAACTAAACGAAACTAACTTAATCTTGCTCAGAACTTTTACAATCAAATGAATACAACGGCCACTTTATTGGAAATATAATTAATCAGCGACCATTAACTTTAGCAAAGTTACGATTTTCTTCAGGCAGTTCAATAAACGATTTAGAATTATATTTTCATAAGGAGCTCACAATCAATACTTACACTAAATCAAAACCATAAAAAACGACCAAAAGAGGTGATATCATACAAAAACCCCGTAAGGGTAAAGGGATCCATCAAGTTTTGCCATAGAAAGTAGTGATATCAGAGCCAAAATGGCTGCCACCAAGTTTTTCGTCCAAACCCTGATCACCCAATCTTAACTGACACCTTGGTGTTGTCACTTAAGCTTGAGTGATCACGGACCACAAACTTGGTGGCAGCTATTTTGGCTCTGATATCACTACTTTCTACGGCAAAACTTGATGGATCCCTTTTCCCTCATGGAGTTTTTGTATGAATACGTTGTACACGATGTATAATGGCTTCCCTGCCCAAACGTTTGAAGTACTGCTTTCATCCGCAACAAATCTGTTCGTCCGCATACTTAAAAGGAAATACTCTGTCCACCCCTCCATCCCCGTACAGTTTTCACTAATAAAGGCCACCATTGTGGTGGCAATATTTGGATAATCTTTTTTCTTTTTTTTTTTTTTTGCAAAGTTGAAAGAATTCTTCTTTTCATTTCGTCAGCTCGAAACGTTCAGTTGTGTTGATATTTGCACCTCTGGCTTCTCTTTTCAACATACTTCGTTTCAGTACTTTCATTTTCCTAATGTATACATACGGACAGTGGCGAATTTTGTGTGGAAGGGGCAAAAAAAATATGAAAATGGGTCCGAAAGTTCAGGAATTTTGTTTGGAGGAGGCAAAAAAAATATGAAAGCTAACGTATTTTTAACAGTTTGTGATTTTTCATGCTTTAAGAAGTTTCAATTGAGAAATTTTTTTAATGACAGTAAAATCCTTACTTATTTGTTAGGCTTCGACGTAAATAATTTTTCGCACTGGGATCGAGAACGAATTTGGCTTGTTGAGAGCATTGTAATACAAACCAACGTTACTCTACTTGAGGGGAAAAGAGGGGCCTTCTGATGTCAGTAGAAAAAATATCGAAGTTCTTGCAGTTTCTCAGTTTTGCTGTTCTCAGGTCTTGGGACGGGCAAATCCTCCCTTTTTTTCCCCCTCAGAGTGCGCCACTGCCTACGGAATCAGCACATTATACTATATTGAGAAATTCAGCACTGCCAAATTCCAGTAATTTTGTGAATAGATGTTAGCAACCGCTTCCCATCAAGTGACATTTCCTCAAAATCTGTATTTGAATGGTTTTGGGAGTAAAATATGTAATTAACTGTTCGACGTAAAAGATCACCATAGCTAACAAGCAGTTGTACCAATGAAAAGGCATCATTTTCATCCATTGGAAAGCGACAGCGACAGAGGATAAGGGGAGACAAGGTTTCCATTAATGGCGGCCATCATCTACGAGGACAACAGCAGAAAGCAATTAGCTCTCACCAAGAAGGTTGATGTGGAAACTATTGGCTCTTTGCTAACAAGCACCCTTCCGTGATTGAAAGGTTTTATCGGCCAATAAATGTCAGGTTTAGAGACCAATAGGTCAACGGCGCACTCGACGAGTCTGTGTACGGCTTGACGGCTACCAAGCCCCTTTTCCAGTGTCCTAACCGAACACACAGAAGTAGAGGTAGCAATGAAAGTCTGGCTGACTATCAAAATAGATAGACCGGCGTCATTACGAAGGAAATGAACAAAAACTGGTGCCGAATTTCATTTCGGGTAGGATACCATTAAATGTAAAAGGGAGGGGAAGATTTTTGTTAGTGTTGGGGGAAAAAAACATGCCAGAACTACAGGTTTAAGCAAAATTCGGCATGAACGTCAAACGAGACATCAACTCGCGGGCAGACGCAATCATTTTTAAAATTCTTACTTCATTCCTCAATGAAGACACAAAATCGAATCTATATATATAATTACACAAAATCCGCAAGGCAGCCAGCAGCAGCCAACAAGCAGGACATACGAAGCAGTCATCTGCATCTGCAGCGCCCAGAACGCAACGTCCAGCAGCGCGAACATACGATGCCATCTACCGACCGAACGGCAACTTAATGAGGAGGGGGGGGCGACCGCGGGAGGAGGGAAGGGGAGTGAGACGACGCGGAATGAGCGAGCGACGCCCGCGACTCCGCTAGTTTATAATTAAGAAAATGAAAAATTACGTAGCCTGTTTTATGAAAACACTCGTCAAATGCACACGAATCTTAACCCATAAAACGGTAGTTGCCACTCTTTTGCCAGCGCTGGCCCAAACATGCTTTAAACAATGCCTTAACAATGATAAAAACAACAATATATTTTCCTGCAGAAAAAGAAAAAAGAATTTATCGGAGGAAACAATGCAGAAGCAATGATGTAACAATAATGCTGCAAACAACAATGTCTTTACAAACATGCATTGTACTTTAGTTTCATGAAGTCGCGTAATCGGGCTTGAGTGAAAAAGACGAAAAAAATATCTGTCTGCTCTCGGGTTACAGGGCTTTGAAAGACACAAAAAATGCGCAGTCGCATTCAGTGCGGGTAAAAAAAAACCAGTCCACAGGACGTGAAAGACACCGTCTGCGCCCGGGTAACGGAAATTAGTGAAGGATGGTGGATTGAGTGAGCGAAGCAACCTTACCGCAATTACCCATCTTCAAGAAGCGGAATTATTTAAATTACACATTTCACTGTTATGGGGGAATTGTACTCCTAGAGTTGCCCGTCTTCATGACGGGCTTTACAGCTAGTAAAAAATAAAACCGATGATGTTGCGCGTCAATTGGGCGATAAGTCTGTCCTCCTGTCCGGTGTTTTTCAATTTTTGCAGGAGGTACAGATGTATGACAAGATTTAGATTAGGGGTTTGAATAACATCTCTGTAATGTGTGGTGCAGTGGCAACCCGGACACCACTGCACTGTGACTGAGGTTGGCGCTAATGACCAAGTTGTCGACGCGCCATTAAGCCTCAATTCCCCCCCCCCCCCCA